>JAAIXJ010001814.1:52889-156939 GCA_013403705.1 Heliconius hermathena | reverse complement strand
AAACGACTTTTCTACAGATTTATTATAAGTATAGATTTTACAATTGTCGATGAGTATATTTTCGCATTTATAATTGGTATTATTTGTAAATTAGCGAATTTTACTGGAAGGAGCCCAATGGGCCTTTAATAGACTGTTTTTTTTTCATCTTCACGCTGTATCCCGCGTGTAATAGTAGGGTAAACAGAGGCTTAGTGTTAAGACACTTCGCTCCCCACTTTTCGCCGAAATCTGAAGTCATTGCGTGTTAAAAGGCGGAACTCGACCCTGCGCTTCGTCTCGACACCAGAGCGACAAAATAAAAATATAAAATATTTTATTTTCTCGAATGGGAATCGAACCCACAACCGGTCGCGTCTACAGTCACACGCTTGCGCCTTTGATTGGTAATTAAGAAATAGAACATTTAAAATGTTTATCAATTACTCGCGCTCAATTACCGTTTCCCAACAAATGTCAAAAGTATTGTTACTCAGGTTTTTTTATGTAATACCCAAACACAATCACACTAGTAGTAGGTACCTACTAATCGCAAAGGTCACGGGTTCGTTGCGTAACCACTGTGTCAGTGCGGTGTACGCATTGAAATATATGTATGTAGTTAAAAAGTGAATGTGAACACGTGACTTGCTTGTAACATTTATACTGATCTCGAGTAATTGCTTGGACGGACGTTCCTACGCTAGTGGTTTGTTCGTGTTTCGTAAAGTTTCTATGTTTTTTTTTTTTAGTGTAGAAGTATAGTGTAGTGTTGTGATCTACTGTGATGTGATTAGTGCTAGTGTCTACTGGTGTCCAAGTGTCACGTGCTTCTTGGGGAAGGATAACTGTAAATTATAATTATTTAGTATTCCTGGTAAGCCGTTTGTATGATAAATAAGTTAATTTATATTTGCTTCACCACGAATTTGCGGTTAGGTTATCAATGTGAACAATATTATGTACATATTATGTTTAGTTCTGTATTTTTGTATGTAAATATTACTGTTTTGTTTTTGTTGTGTATGCTGTAGTAGTCAAATCTATATTTGGAATATTATATTTCAATAATTAATATTTATATAATAACACCAACGATTTATTTGTTCTTTAATTGTTTGTTTTGCAGAAATAACGTTATTATTCCTAGTCTAAAACAGTTCGCAAGATTAAAATATATTTTCTTTGAGGACAATCACCATCGTCGTTGGTGTAGGGCCATCGTGGCGCAGTGGTACAGGGTTTGACTCTAATCGCAACGATTGTGGGTTTTATTTCCACTCAGGGGAATGAATTATTCTCATTTCCTTGCTCCTCTCTGATAAGATGATATAGCTCGGCGATGAGTTTCGCCACTAGATGGCCTTAAATTTTCAAGGTTTTCGTTTTTTATGTGGGCAGGGGAACCCTAGAAACCTAGAAATATTACGATTGAGCCATTGCGAATGGCGGAACTCAAAATTGCGCTTCTCCTTGACCAGGGCGAGGAAATGAAAATATTAAGTAATTCATTCCCCTGAGTGGAAATCGAACCTACAACCGTCACGTGTAGAGCTGCACGTTGATGCTCCTATGCCACCGCGGCTTCAAGTTCTTAATTAAACGTAAAAACGCTTATAAAAAGCTTACAAAACATTATATTGTACCAATTAGTACAGCATTACATAGGTAGTCCCGAACGTCGTACCCGTCGTGTTCATATTTTATATACGGCAACTACTTGCGAATATTTGGTCAGGTCAGTGGGCACCCCGCCAGGTGCAATGTTTACCCTGCCACTTTTGAATTATTGTTACCGCCGCCGCTGCGTTGCACGTCTTTTTTAAATTTATCTAAGGCAGCATATACGAAACGTGTTTTATAACTTGCTGACAGTTTATGCTTCACTTTATATGGTCTTTTAGCTCATTTTCTTCTTTTCTTCTTGTTGTAAATATATTTGTACGTAATTTTAAAGATTTTATGTATTTGGGTATCTGCACGCCGTCTGTCACCAAGCTGACATCTCATAAACCGTGATAGTTAGATAGTTGAAATTTTCACAGACAAAAAGGAATCTTTGTGTCCGCGTCCGACACGCACTTGGCTAGTTTTTATTTATCAAGGAATACTACGTGATTTTTTTTACGATTCGCTCTCCATTAAATCGGTTATCGATTTCAGTCGTGAATTACTTAATTATCCAATAATTTCTCAAATCAATCAACTTCTCGCTGTATCCCGCACACAGCAGGGTAGGCAGAGGGAACCTCGTGTTAGGACAAACCGTTCCACACTTTCCGCCGAATTCTGGAGGCATTGCGTGCTGAGTGGCGGAACTCAACACCGCTCTTTGCCTCGACACAAGAGTGAAGAAATGAAAATATAAATGTAAATAAATATTTCACTTCCTCGAGTGGGGATCGAACCCACAACCAGTCGATTTACAGTCACACTTTGTGCCCCTGCGCCACGACCGCCCTCAAGCCAATCGGCCAATAATTTCTCCCTTTCATATATTTAGATATATACAACTATAGATGCTTTATATTTGTTGTGTATGATACCATATACAACAAATATAAAGCAGTTATTACTACGATTAACTTACATGGAAAATAACAAGTACCAATGGTTTTCCCGTTTCCGGAATAATTATTCTTTATTAGTTCCAAGTGGTGGCGTTGTTCTTCGAGCGATCGAATTATATTGTGCACATTAGACGTATGTATATATGTATAGACTAGATTAGAACTAGTATTGACTACTTCACGAGTATTCTATTAATTGTTACAAAGATAAATAATAAATCATTATTTAGAGGTTATTATACTTTTATTAAAGACTAGCGACTACGCCCGCTTGAAATACATAATAATTAATTTACTTATCTGTAGTACTTTCGTTTTGTAATAATAATATAATTTTAAAAACAATATTCATAACTATACTGAAAAGTAAAGTTTCAGTCAATCTAATAAAACACCTATTTATAGCAATTTTGTCGAACTAAATTATTTTAAATTGTATAACTTTTTTTATTTATGAACTGATTGAATAAAACTTTGAAATTGTTTATAAGTGTAGATATATAATAGATAGATAAATAAATAATCGAGGCCGGTCGTGGCGCAGCGGCACGAGGTGTGACTGCAAAACCGA
Organism: Heliconius hermathena; assembly: GCA_013403705.1. Classification (NCBI taxonomy): domain Eukaryota; kingdom Metazoa; phylum Arthropoda; class Insecta; order Lepidoptera; family Nymphalidae; genus Heliconius; species Heliconius hermathena. Next base: position 153,819 of record JAAIXJ010001814.1, on the reverse strand, counting down.
CTGGTTGTGGGTTCGATCTCCACTCGAGAGATGAAATATTTACTTAAATTTATATTTCCATTTCTTCGCTCTGGTGTCGAGGTTAAGCGCGGCGTTGAGTTCTGCCACTCAACACGCAATGCCTCCAGAATTCGGCAGAAAGTGGGGAACGGAGTGTCTTAACACTAGGTTCCCTCTGCCTACCCTGCTGTGTGCGGGATACAGCGTGAAGCTAATAAAAAAAAAAAAAATAAATAAATAAATATTACGGTAACCTGGATAAAAAATCCAATAGAAATTTCAAATGTGTATAAAAAAAATATAAAAAAGTAGAAACGAAAAGGCATATCTTCCAAGCGTTTAACGTTATATGACTTACGAGCAGAGAGCAGAAGTACGGCGGAGCTCCGATACAATATTCGGGCTTGAGTCCAAGCCACCGTGCCAATTCTACAACACGCCTCCGGATATACGATTAATACTCTATTGTCATTAACTTCAGTGGATAATCTTATTGTTCTTTTTATTTGTATTGTTTTTTTTTATTATTATTTGAGGACGTTGTGGTGTAGAGGCACAAGTGTGCGATTGTAAACACGACGGGTTGTGGGTTCGATCCCCACTCGAGGAGATGAAATATTTACTTAAATTTATATTTCCATTTCTTCGCTCTGGTGTCGAGGTTAAGCGCGGCGTTGAGTTCTGCCACTCAACACGCAATGCCTCCAGAATTCGGCAGAAAGTGGGGAACGGAGTGTCTTAACACTAGATTCCCTCTGCCTAGCCTGCTGTGTGCGGGATACAGCGTGAAGCTGATTTTTTAGGCTAAGCGCGGCGTTGAGCTTAAGTTGGTGGAAATTGGTGTACGGAAGTGATTTGAAGGGAATGGAGTGTCTTAACTCTAGGCTCCCCCTGCTTACCCTACTACGTGGTCTCGCCATTAGTGAACAAGTAGATACTTGTTTAGTATAGAATTATTATTTATTTATGAATTTTAATTCAATTATTTATTTAAAAAAGTAAACACTAAATAAATACTCTATTTTTGTTTTAAACAGAGACGTAAAGTATAATACATTGTCATTAATTCGAACACAAATGAAAAATCCTTTTACTAAAATCTATATAAAAATACATAGATATGTATAATATTTTGCATTACACAATCATTATAGAAATGCTTATTTACTTTTAATGCAATTGCAAAAACCGATCAAACAGAACTAAATAAATATTTTAAGTGATTACACCTGCAATGATGATGTTATATGCCGATCGAGGTCATCGTGTGAATGTAAACAAACACGACGGTTGAGAGTTCGATTCCCACTCGGGGAAATTAATTATGATTTATTAATATTTTCATTTCTTCGCTCTGGCGACGAGGCAAAACGCAGTGTTGAATTCCGCCACTCAATACGCAATATCTTGAAAATTTGTTTAACCCGAGTCCCTCTGTTTACGATGCTTTATGCGCTAAACACCGTGAAGCCAAAAAAAAACAATTTCACCTGAAATAAAGATATATGCTAAAGCACGTTATACCTACAGTAAAATCAATTAGACGTGATGTAATCATCAATTCTATAGCCTTCTATAAATAAAGCCTTTTACGTAATATGCATACTAATATAGTTAAAAGGGTGAGGGATCGAATGTGAAATGATAGCCGGCTACAGTGAAGTAGTATTACGCTATAGTTACTGCATCAGGCTTAGTTTGCTGTGCAGGTACGTTGAGGGAACCTCAATATTTACTCCCTCCATATTATTATGTCTTTTTTTATATGAGAAGGGAGAATAATATTTTGTTTTATAGTGTGAGTGTTAAAAATATGCGATCTTCCTTTGTTGTTGAGCCCAATTAGTTTTTTTCTCAAAAAATATGTTAAATATAATTTAATGATGTAATATATAATTTTTGGCTGTCGTCGCGCGAGGTACAAGCGTGCGATAATAACGCAATGGTTGTGGGTTCGATTCACACTCGACTTCGAGGGAATTTCTTCGCTCTGGTAATCAAGCAAAACTCAATAATGCGGTGGAAAAAGAGAATGGAAATGTCTGAATAGGAAACGGAGTGTCTTAATATTAGGTTCCCAGGTTCCCTCTGCCTATCCTGCTAAAATTTATCATGAAACACATTGTAATTATAACGATGTTATTCCGTTATGCCGTATATTCAATAAGCTAAGTGTAAAAAAGAAAGTTCACTTTCAATTTACCCAAAATGAAACTAACAGTGCCATCCATTATACAATATTGAGAATATTTTGTGGACATCAGAAAACAAAATTAGCTTCACATAGGATATACTCGCAATTGAAGTGTAGGCAGTGGGAAAGTAGTGTTAAGACACTCCGTTTCCCACTTTCCGCCCAATTTTTCAAGACATTAGGCGGAACTCAACGCCGGATTTTTGCATTGGTGCCAGAGCGAAGGAATGAAAATATTAATAAATAATAATTCAAACCCCCGAGTGTAAATCGAACACACAACCGTCGCGTTGCAGTCCCACCCTTGTCCACCTGCGCCACGACGACCTCATATGGACATAATGTAAATATTCAGTTTAGCTCACAAAATAATTCATTGAGTAAAAATAACAGAGTCGTATCAACACGCGATCACAACTTTAAGCAAATGTTCTAACAGATTATGAATAAGTTTACCGCCAGAGGAATTACCAATTCGATAAAGTCAACACACGCGAGCAACTACCACTTGGTTGTGTTTAGGGTTAGAATACCATTATATTGTAAAATCTCGTTATTTTTCTTTTCTTTTACTTGAAAATTGTAGTCTAGTTAATACAACAGCTTATTTATTATCTTTCGAAAAAGATAAAAAAAGTGTCTTAACACTAGGTGCCCTCTACCTACCCTGCTGTGTGCGGGATACAGCGTGAAGCTGTAGATAAAAAAATGAAAGGCATAGTGTAGTACATATTTTGTTTTTCTTGCTTAAAAAAAATAAATGTATTACAATCAAAAAGTACCAAGTATTTATTTTGGAGAAATGTTTATTGTACAAACGTCTCGTTAAAAGTTTTTTTTTATTGCAAGATACGAAAAGAATTTCTTTTGTCGTCTTAGGACGGATGTATTCAAAGTTTGCCTTCAAAATTCAACCTATCAGAATCGTTGTGAGGAAGGATTCCGAAGAATGTTCTCCAAAAGGTTGTATTTGATAGTATACTAAAATAGCGGCGACCCTAAACTTAAAAGAATGTCTCATTAGATGTCGTATAACGTGGTTCGGTCCCTCGTGTAGGGAACCCTGAGGATATCGGATCACACAAAGTGATTTTACCATCGATTGGACGAAGCTCTTCATTTATATATATGGGTGATGTTTGAGTTGAGCAGTCCCAACACTTTGTTTCCGCTTGTTAGTCAAAATAGGGGTGCTTTGTAAAGAGTAATTCTATATGTAACTAATTATATGGTTATTAGAAACTATATACATTTTTAGCTTTTTTGTCATATTTTTTTTTAATTTCACGATATATCCTACACATAGCGGGTTGGCAGAGAAAACCTGGAAACATAGTGTTAAGACACTATGTTCCCATTAAGATACTTTCGTTCCCCATGTTCCGCCATATTTTGGAGTCAATGCTAATTTTAAGTGAATATATTAATATATTTCATTTCATCGAGTGGGAATCGAACTCACAACCTGTTGCTTCGCATTTGCACGCCTGTGCTCCAATGCCGGGCCTGCTAGTGTTGGTACTTATTATATCAAAATATTTAATATGATTTTATATGTCTTATATTATATTGTTGAGGACAGTCGTGGCGCAGCGGCACGAGGTCTGACTGTAAAATCGACTGGTTTTTGGGTTCGACTCGAGGAAATGAAATATTTACTTAAATTTATATTTCCATTTTTTCGCTCTGGTGTCGAGGTTAAGCGCGGCATTGAGTTCTGCCACTCAACACGCAATGCCTCCAGAATTCGGCAGAAAGTGGGGAACGAAGTGTCTTAACACTAGGTTCCCTCTGCCTACCCTGCTGTGTGCGGGATACAGCGTGAAGCTGATTTTTTAAATTTTTAATTTGTATTATATTGTATTTTTAGTTAATAGTTTATAGGTAAAATAATAAATTCTTTTGTAATGATAGAGAAAGCCTAGTATTAAGACACTCTGTTCCTCAACTTCCCTCCAATTTTCTAGACATTAAATCATCAAATTAAAATAATAAATTAACATATCGGTTCAACATTAACTGACATTAAATAAAATCAATTATATAACAACATTCAATTAATTGAATAAAAATTGATTCAATGTTAGCTGATGTTTTTATCATTTTTAGAGAATCTCATCAGATTATGTTTGTATTTGAAACGAGGTCAACGCGTTATTGGTATCGTGTTCACATGCAATCGCCTGCACTGATTTGAATATGAAACTAAAATAAGCAATCCCATTATTTCTATTGAACTCTCTATAATATACATATATACATACATACATACATATATATATATATATATATATATATATATATATATATATATATATATATATATATATAAAATAAATAAAGTGTTTATTGGTATGGTATTAAAAAATTTGGTGGTGGAATATTGTTTGTATTGTTTGTGAATACTGATCCAATAATGTCGGTTCGATTTCCGCTCGGGAACAAATAATTTCCATGTCATTGCTCTGGGAAAGACAAAATGCGGCGTTGAGTTCTGCAGTCAACGTGCAAGGGCTTTAGTTAGGAAGAAATACTGAGAACGGAATGTCTTAACACTAAATTCTCTGCTTATCCTGCATATATGCATAAAGCTAATGAGCTAAATAAAACCGTTCAAAAAGCTAGTACTGATTGATTGATCTTATCAACATTATTTGAGATAGGTTTAGTTTCAATCTCAAATTAACTTATAATTTGAACTTTTAACTGTGGGGACCGGATGTGTTTTAATGGAAACAGTGTGTCTGAATATTAGGTTCCCAGGTTCCTTCTGCCTACCGTGCTATGGGGCGGGAAATAGTGTGAAACTAAACAAAAATATAAATAACTCGTCGTCATTGAAGGCAATACACAAAGTAAAAGTAGGTCGAAATGGATTTATTTTTACTTTACTATACCTACTGAAGTGATGAATTCATTAAAACCTAGTTTGTTGTATACAAGTTTTTGATCTTGCTTATTTCCGTTTTTAAGTTCTTTTTTCATTATAGAAATTTTACAAAAATACAAAAATTAATTGAGTATTATAAATTAATAAATATAATCACGCTGTATTCCGCACACAGCCGGGTAGGCAGAGGGAACCTCGTATTAAGACACTCTGTTTTACCTCGACACCAGAGCGAAGAAATGAAAATATAAATGTAAATAAATATTCCACTTCCCCGAGTGGGGATCGAACCCACAACCAGTCGATTTTATAGTCACACTTTGTGCCCCTGCGCCACGACCGGCTAATAATTATAAATTAATTATAATATTGTATAATAACACTTACATATATTTACTTAATTGGGTTTTAATAATTTAATCACATTAAAAAGATATAAACAACCCCATTGACCTCGTATGAGTTCAAATCTGAGTGGTAACTCCAAATATATGGGTTTCCAGGGTCCGATTGATTACGCAAGTGATAGAACAGACCGATGACACTAGGTCACATTCTCTTCGCGTGTATTGATTAATCAAAGAAATTAATTAAGTTCTGATAACATGAAATAATAATTTAATATTCGATTATATTATTTTAAAAGTTTTATATCTTCACGTTTTTCCCGCATCTGTGTTTTGGAGTCAGTATGTGTTAAAACGTTACATTTTTCACTTTTTTGAAGATTTTGCTGGCCGGATTGCGGAGTTCAGTTGTGTGATTTGTCTGACTTTTGTAAATAATAATAAATGAGGCACAAAGTGTGACTGTAAAACCGACTGGTTGTAGGTTCAATCCCCACTCGAGGAGATGAAATATTTATTTAAATTTATATTTCCATTTCTTCGCTCTGGTGTCGAGGCAAAGCGCGACGTTGAGTTCTGCCACTCAACACGCCATGCCTCCACAATTCGGCAGAAAGTGGGGAACGGAGTGTCTTAACATTAGGTTCCCTCTCCCTACCCTGCTGTGTGCGGGATACAGCGTGAAGCTGATTTATTTTATTTTAATATTAATAAAAATATTTTTGAATATAAAATGATAATATAATATCTAATAAGGCGTTACCCTAATACCACCGTATATAACAGTCATACACTGTCGTACTATCAGAATGATGTGTATTTTGTAATTTTATATAAAAAAAGTGTTTTATTCTCTTAATTTTTTATAACTATCTTATGCTATTCTAGATCTGTAGGAAGAGAGAAATCACTATCTTCTCCACTTTCCGCGTACTCTTAGTAACACGCTCGCACTCTTTGCCACCTAAGTACATTTAAATCATAAAGATTTCATACTAAATTTGACTCTTCACGCCATCATAGAGCACTAAACCAGACAGTGTGGCATAGTAAAGTTTTCGTCTAAATAACGCTGGAGCGAAGCACCTACTGTCACTCGCACTATGGGTACAAGTTCTGCGAAGTTAAAGCCCCGGGTACCCCACGTGTGAATTACATGGACTTTAATGAGATACTACGAGTACCTGATTATTGTAGGGCTTTTGATGTGAGCTTAAAGTTAAATTTCTATTTCTATGTTACAGTAGGTAATGCAGGTTTATATTTATATAGAGCATGATGTTGTGCTAAATTTTATTTGATCAACAGATATTATGTGGAGAACGGAGTGTCTTGACACTAGGTTTCTTTGTCTGTCCTTCTAATTGAAAAAATAAGTACTTTTTTTTTGGGGGAACAGTAATGTCTTGATGGAAACGGAGTATCTTAACACTAGGTTACTAGTATACCTCTTCCTACATTATTATGTACGGGATCCAGTGTGAAGCTTTAAAAACCATAATAGCTATATTTGATATATTACCTATATATAAACTCTATTTGGATCATTGTGGATCGTGTCATTGTTACACTTTCACTCATATACTTTTGTTCTGGATAGTGTTTATGCAAAAACACCTTTGTTCCTGCGTTTTTGCTAAAATGCAATTTACTTTAAACCGTACTAATTAATAAGTAATACTGGACTTTGTAACAATCACTCTTTTCGCTGAACTCTGGAGAGGCGGAATTGAACGCCGCTCTTTGCCTCGTCACCAAAGCGAAGAAATGGAAATATTAACCATTTTTTTTCCATTTTATTTCTTTCCGCGGAAATTGGACCTAGGACCCACAACCTATCGCTTGCGCCCATACGCCACGAGTGGTCTCATACTTACAATATAGCTAATTTATTTATCATCCCTCCGTCTTGCAAGTTATGTACAGTACATCAGGACAATCGTTCCAAGGATCACCTGTCGGGGAGTCCCGAGCATCATTTGTTAGTGTCACCGTCGCCGGGAATACGAAAAGCAGCCATTGTCCGCTTGTCGGGGCCGCCTTCATTTTTAAACTTCAAAAAGGGATTCTCTTATCCCATTTTCTGCTGTTGGATACTCCAGTACGTACGATAAATTAGCCAGGTGCAACTGGGAGCTGGGATTTTTAGTTCTGTGAATATAAACAACATATGTGCTCAAGGATAATATACTATTTGTGTAGTTAAATATAGGTGTTGTTTATTGCGGACCGCCAATGTTTTATTATTTGAATAATTATTATGATTAATAATTTTTAGAAAACGTGTAAAAAATTGAGCGTAGCGGGATTTGAACGCGCTTCTTTTGGAAACTGTCCAAACGCTCTGACCGCTAAGTCATACGTTCTCATCAAGCTACGTCGAAATTCTTATTTGCTTGTTACAACTTATTTATGTTGTTAGCATCTCCGTAAGGATATTATTACAAATTTCCACTACCCAAAGATAATTAGTAAGAAGAGGCGTATTCAAATCCCGCTACGTTAAAATTTTTATACGTTTTCTAAAAAGTATTTTTCTTTCTTAAGTGTGGAATAAAAAATTATGATTGATCATTGAACGCACATCTTAGAAAAAAAAAAATATCTTTTTATTCTCCCAGGTTATTTATTATTATTTATATCAGTTCCCCAAACGCGTGCAACACTTGACACTACGCATTTAAAAAAAGAGATAATAAACACTATACTGCACTGTATTCTAAATATGAGATAAACCAGCGTTTCTTTATAACACAAGGCAAACATTCACACAAAATGTTATTACAATGATCGCGAAAATGATTCACGGCCGCCAGTGTCGTTGTGACGCAACGGTGAAAGTAAATTGAATGTTTCCATTCTGTGTTACACTCTTTGAGTTTCGATAATGTGAGCGCGAGAGGTATTTGATATGTTTAATGTGTATTTAAAAAAATAAAAATAAAATCAGGTTCACGCTATATTCCGCACGCACCAGGGTAGGCAGAGGGAAACTAGTGTTAAGACACTCCGTTCTGCATTTTCCGCCGAGTTCTGGAGACATTGCGTGTTGAGTGGCGGAACTCGACGACGATGACGTTGTTGTCTGTCTGTCAAGACCGTTTATCTCGAGATATTAAATTTAATATAATATAGCTAGGTCTATGGTCCACGGAAACACAGAAAAAAAATTAAATCAACGCAATCATAAGATACGAGATTTTGGCAACGACTTTGCTGCATTTTGTATGATTAATTTTTTTTTCCAGCTTCACGCTGTATCCCGCACACAGCAGGATAGGCAGAGGGAAACTAGTGTTAAGACACTCCGTTCTCCACTTTCCGCTGAGTTCTGGAGACATTGCGTGTTGAGTGGCGGAACTCGACGCCGCCTTTGCCTTGACACCAGAGAGAAGAAATGAAAATATAAATGTAAATAAATATTTCATCTCCTCGAACGGGGATCGAATCCATAACCAGTCGATTTTACAGTCACACTTTGTGCCCCTGCGCCACGATTGGCCTCTGTACATTAATTTTATGATTGTTTTTTAATGTTACTCGGATACTAAGTGGTTTTATGAACTTATTTTTTTTCTCATATTATTAAGGTTTCGTATGTCAAAAATCTTTATAGAATGACGTTGTTGCCTGTCTGTCAAGACCATTTATCTCGAGATTGCGTGGAGGTATCAAACTTAACTTAATATAATATATTAAGGTCTTGTGTCCACGGAAACACAGAAAAAAAATTTAAGCTTCTAAGTCAACGCAATCAAAAGATACGAGATTTTGGTAACGATTTTGCTGCATTTTGTATGAAATTCATCGAGTAATAAAAACCTATAGGGTACTTTTTGTGGACCTACAGTTTTGAAATTTGACACGAAGAACTTAAAACAAAAAAAAAACAATAAATAAATAAAAGAATAGAAAAAAGAAAGAAAAAGAATTTGAAAGAATTTGTTGAATACAAATTAAGTTTCTACTTCCCGTTACTTACATACTTCCCGTTGACCTACACCTTTCCTGAAATTGGTACAGAAGCCTCGTTGGACGAGTCCGATTTGCACTTATCTGATTTTTTTTTTAACTGACTCACCAAGAAAACGTATTGTACAGAATTTGCAGAGAGAACCTTAAATATATAATTTATTAATACATACATTATCATTTTATACCTATTCGACTTTCCCCAAATCTTAGAAATTTCGTTTATCTAGATGTGAATCCCCGATACCGCACGTTGTTTTTCTTACAATATCGAGGAAATACCTACGTTATAAAAACAAATATTTCCCCGAAGTTATTAAAATCCATAATAATTGTTGAAGTCTCAATATGGTAAACGTGGAACGATAGCGCCCTTTGAAAAGTTAGATAAGTATTGTTGTGGAACTCAACCCCGCAGGTTGTCTTCTTGTAGAAAGTATATCTATATACGTGATTAAGATATAGACATTGAAGGTTGGTATTTAGAAGGATTCGTGTAAAAACACTTATTATAAATACACTTAGTGACGCCAGTCATGGCGCAGGGGCACAAGTGTGTCACTGTAAACAGGATTTGTTGTGGGATCGATCAACACTCTAAATTCGCCGTAAAATGGGGAACGGCGTAAACTTCCCTCTGCCTATCCTGCTGTGTGCGGGATACAGCGTGAATCTGATAAAGTTGCAAATTTTTTTTTCACCTAAACATGCCACCATCTGTTTGTTAACAATCTTAAGCTCCTACCGCTAAGTCCCTACCGTTCAACCCAAAACATTTCTTCTAAACTATCTTATTTTAATAAGCCCGCTCAGAACTGCGAGTCGAATAGTTCTTTATTGTATCAGATATACGAAACTATTAAAGGCGGGTGTGTAAAGTGTTTGTACCGAAAACTTCTGATACAACGCGATAATTAATAAAGTTTCAACCTATAATATTGACGATGCGGTCGAAATTGGCAAATATTTGGAAGATTCTTGTAATGTCTATGTCTATATATGTATTTCATAATTAAAAAGTATTAGTAACGATAATTTGTTATTTTATGCATTTTATATATGGTTGTGGGTTCAATTCCTAATCAGGAATGTACTAACGTTTCATATGTTTTTTTTATATTCTACTAAGGCTGTGGTGGCCCAGTGACAAAGCTCTTGATAATAATAGTGTAAATGAGGATTCAGACTCTATTGTTGTGTTGTTATGTTTAAATTATTTTCTTTTCTGGGCGTTTATTGCAATTAAATTAATTCAAGAAATGCCTTGAATTCGGTTGCAAAGTAGTTTGGTTAGAAATATGAAGGATTTTCTCGGTTTCCCTAATACTCCATCAACAGATCATGACGTTGTAGCAGCCAGGGACCCTGGGAAGTACGCTCTTTCAATTAAAAAATGAATACGAGGGACACTCGAGTACTCATACGTAGTAAAATATAATTGACGAATTTAGAACATGGAGAATGTTTTTTTTTTGAAACTGGTTAAAAATAGTGGCGGGCGTGACTACGTCTGATCTGATCTGATCTGATCTAATCTATCTATCTGGGATAGATCAAGATGCTGTGTCATACGAAAAAAGTCATCTTAATAAATAGAAAATTGAAAAATAATATCATTATTAATAGATACTTAACGTTACAATAAGGTAAAATAACTTAATTAAATAACTTAATAACGTTAAATAACTTAATAGATGTTAAATTGCTGATTGCTATGACGCTGCAAATTGCAGCAGCCATTGTGGATAACATATTGGATGAGAATGGAGACAGATTGAATTGGACCTATCGCTGCATAACTAAATCATCAAAGCGAGTGTGGCCAGAATCGGCAATTTGGAGACCCTTAGGTTGCAGCAGGACGTCATGTCTCTTCGTCATAATTACTTTTGTTACCCGACTGTGCGAATCAAAGGAGTATATTGTGTTTATGTTTGTTGTTGAGATGACGAATCAAGCGATGAGTTAATTGCTGCATAGTATTTAAATTTAAAATGACAATATTTTTTTATATTATATTACTTGTACGTACATACATTTATATCTAATGTTTTAAGTTTTATGTTGATTCAATATGTTATTACAACTTTAATTGCTAACTGTTATTGGTTTATAAGTACTATTTGTATTAATATTACAATTACAATATTATTTGCTATACTATATGGCATTAAATCAATAGATATACATAGAGATAGATAGCGAGTAGCGACGTAAAGACTCCAGAAATCGGTGGTAAATTGGAAACACAGTGTATTTAAACTAGGTTCCCTCTGTGCGGGATACAGCGTGAAGTTGAAAAAAGAATTTTAAAAGTAAGGAAGTAGGAAGTAGATACCTAATCTTATTATCTAATATTCTAAATGATATTAATTTTAATCTACATGTTACATGAAATAGACTTATATTTTATATCTTATTGCATAATCTATAACGTGTTTATAAATATATTCATACGTTTTTATCGATGCGACTAGTCGGCCTTGAAACGTCAACCGTTCACGCCCCAGTTGGCGCACGCGAGCGCCCGTGTGGGACAATGGTATGAGTTACAGTGGAAAGAACGGAAAGATTACAGATTTTACAATATTATATGATTGTATACTTATAAAATAAATAAATCAGCTCCACGTAGTGTTATGACACTCCGTTGCACACTTTCCGCCGAATTCTGGAGGTATTGCGTGTCAAGTGGCGGAACTCAATGTCGCACTTTGCCTTCGACACTAGAGCGAAATGAAAATATAAATTTAAATGAATATTTAATTTCGTCGAGTGGGGATCGAATCCACAACCAGTCGATTCTTTCGACAATCATACTCTGCCCCTGCGCCACGACTGGCCTTAATCAAATTGTATATTTATAGGTAAATAATATTAAAAAGTTACGATTTTTTTAAATAGTTATTTCACAATTAGGATAAATCTACTTTTCTTGACAACGGACGAAATTTGAACGTAGCGGTATTTAAATTCGCTTGATGTTGCACAGAAAATTGCTGAAACAATGTATCCCGCACATTACCATTAGCAGGATAGGCAGTGAAAATAAAAGAGCGAAGAAATCAAAATAATTTCCTCTCCGAGTGGAAATCGAACCCAAAACCGTCGCTTTTGCAGTCAGATGCTGTGTCTCTCTCCTGGCCGATTATTTGTAGTTTGTACAGTAGGTACTAGAATGACTTATTAAAACACGATTTTCCTTTCATTTTTCAGTCCGGTTAGAGTCAAGGCAAAAAGTATTTTTCTATGCAGAATAAAAGTAATAAAAGATGTATAAATACGAGTAAATCCGGGTTTGTTAGTGTTTAAATTAATATACTGTTTTATAAAGAGACTAACGTTACGTTAAAACCTATATTGATAACCATAATTAGTCGACCACAGTTTATTCATATTTGTTTGGAAAACCGCAGCATGAATCACGTGTTATTGTCGCAAATTATATTATTATTTTTAATTTTCTATAGTATGCCATATTGTTACTAATGTTCCAAGTATTTATTATTGGTTAGTTCAAAAAAAAGTGTTTATTACGAGAAAAAATGTCATCAATTGCTATGATCAAGTTTAATTCTTTTTATTTTTGTTTTATTTTCTCCTTTTTTGTAATGGACTATACTAATTTAGTGATAGAATATGTTATTTTTAATAACACCATTTTTTATTTGTCCCCACTCAACACGCAATATCTGAAAATCTGCCAGAAAGTGAAAAACGGAGTGTCTTAATATGATATCTTCTAAGACGTAAATGTACCTGTTACATAGTAATATGCCTCCGAAGGCAATTGAACACTCTGAATGAATTAAAACCCTCTCATTGAGTCTTATAAGTTCATTATACTCTAAAAAGCTAAAAAACAGCTAAAATTATCTATCCTTCATATATTATCATATATTATTAAAGTCCAAAGTAAAAAAAAAAATAATTTTACAAAAGTATCACTCGTTGGTATATATTTCAGCTATGAGCTTGAGCTTGTATAGCTCACAGTAATAAAATATTCTTTTTCTGCCAATGTTACATTCAAAATGTGAAGTGGTCAAAACTCAGAACGGGGTCGAGTACGGATACGCGGAGTTCGTCAATATTCGCCATGTAAATATGCCGGTGAGCTCTTAAACTATAAAAAAATAAATTAAATGAGCTTCAGGCTGCATCCCGCACACAACAGGGTAGGCAGAGGAAACCTAGTGTTAAGACACTCCGTTCCCCACTTTCCGCCCGGTTCTGGAGGCATTGCGTGTTGAGTGGCGGAACAATACTTGAACTATATTAAAGATTTTTTATAATATTCTTTTTCTTCTCTATTTACCATGCATTAGTTAATATAGTAAAATGAAAGAAAACTTCAATTTAATACTAGTAAATGTACATTTTACTTAAAAATAACTCAATATGCTCTATACAAATTGATACGTTTCAAAGATCCAATGTAAACCGGATTACAAATGCCTGGTAAATTCAAATGCTTCGCGCAAATAGCCCCGGAGTCCGGGGCCAGCGGCATTATGACAGTGACGAGTTTAATCGAAAAACAAACGGAGCATAAACGTCCCCATAACGAACACTAGGGTAACATAACTTCCCTGGAATATCTATATCTAACCGCGTGTCGCGCGATTGAAATACAAACCGATTGAAATTGTCGATCGGATTCAAATTTACTGTACAATAGTATTTGATTTCGCTTTGATGGTTCATTTTTTTTGGTTTTCGTGTTTTGATTTTGGGATTTGTTTATTTTTTCACTATTTTTACTATTTCACTTAACTAGATTTTTTTGCCGTGTGATTCCGGCCTAGAATAGGATTATCCTGGTACTGGTGGTTTTGTAAGAGGCGACTAAAGTACGTGTTGTAGAGTCACGTCGCCAGCAATGGCAACACGCATGGGCAGACTCGACCGGATCATTACCACCCCCGGCATTTAAAACCGGCGTTAAGTAGTGGCTTTATGCCACTACGTTTCGCATCAGGTAATGCCGGGCTCCGGCGCCCAACCCACCTTAAAGGCTAGCAACGTATCTGTAGCTCCTCTGGTGTTGCACGGGGTCGTGGGCGGCAGTAATCACTTACCATCAGGTGACCCGCACGCTCGTTTACCTTGTCTTTTCCATTAAAAAAAAAAACTAATGTTTCTTTTCTTTTCAGGTAAGCTTTTGGACTCAAAGAGAGACACGGACCATATATAGTATAGGTAATTTTAAATCTAAGACGTTTTATCTCTATCCGATCACCCGTATGATCCGAACGAGAAGTCTCCGTGCAATAAGTGCCACCATCAGTGCGACGTTATTGCGAACAAAATACAATAAAATAGAAAGCCTCTCGTACTGGCGCCCGTTATTTGGAAGAAATCGAGCCATCTTATTTCGGGTAACCGATGAGATCGCGTTGATCGTGAAATGAGAAATTGTTAGCGAGAAATTTCTCAACCAATTGTCGTGTATTTTGTTTTATTAAAATATATTTGTTGTGAGTAATTCGTAGTTAATCTCAGTTTCACGCTGTATCCCGCATGTAATAGGGTAGGCAGAGGGTATCGAGTGTTAAGACACTCCGCTCCGGGACTCAAGCAGAGCAGAAGAAAGCTTGACGCAGAGCTAAGAATTGAAAATATTAAATATTTCACCCACAACTTATCGCGTTTGCAGCCACATACCCTTGGTCTACGACTCTTTAGTAAATCTAATATTAAAAAATATACTACATAAAAGAAACGGCTTTATATAAAGTCTTATTTTCATCGATGTTTTATACTATTATAATAATATGAAATTCCATCAAACAATTTACACTTGTAAAGGCGTTAAGCACTAGTTCGCCACCACAAATATGATACACTTGATACTTCCCACGAGAGTCGATTCCATTTAACTAAAGCTGCCGGAGCCCCGGGGTAACTTGTTGAAACATTTAATATAATAGCGGCTTTAACTTCTTGGATACTCGGTTGTGGGAAGTACTTCCCTAAATTACAACCGTTAAGTCTTTTTTGATACTTCGGAGGCCTCTCTTTGTATAAATTATACTGGAAAGTGAATTTTGTATCAGCTTCACGATGTATCCTGCTTGTGGCGGAGTAGCCAGAGGGAGAGGACACTTTCCATGTGTTAAATATCGGAGCTTAACGCCGCACTTTGCCTCAACACCAGAGCGAAATAATTAAAGTGTTAAATAATTTATTTCATACTGACTGGAAATCGAATCCACAACCTGTCACGTTATATAACGTTCTACACATTAGCACCTGCGTCACGAGTGACCTATATTATATTAAAAATATTAATTTTAATATTAATCCAGTATGGCAAACAAAATTTATATATTTATATACATACATATTTATTACATGATTTATGTTGTGTAATACTCGATCAGTATTACCGTGTTACCCACAACCGGTGTGCATGCAGATGGGCATGAGCGAAAGTGGTGCGCCCAGATCGCGACGGCTTTTTGTCATGGCTTGGCTTGCTGTGTTACGTGATGAATGGTATGGGCTTGTCTTGTCTTAATTGAAATTGTCTTTTTCTCCGTAGTGATTATTGGTTATTTCGCATTAGTTATACGTTTTCTAAATAAGTATTTTTCTTTCCTAAGTGTGGAGTAACACTTTAAAAATGTTTAATAAATAGCATTCTCTCTTGCCAGGCGATAATTTTTAGTAATTATCGTTGGGTAGCGGAAATTTGTAAAAATCTCCCTACAGAGATGCTAACAACATAAATAAATTGTAACAAGCGTATAAAAATTTCGACGTAGCTCGACAACGACTGACAACGTATGGCTTAGTGGTCGGTTTCCAGGAGGCGGGGGTTCGAGTCTCGCTACGTTCAAATTTTTATACGTTTTCTAAATAAGTATATTTCGCATTAGGTTCGATGTAAAACGTTAAAACGTGAATACTTTACTTGAGTACATGTTGAGTGGCGGAACTCTACGCCAGGCTTTGCCTTAGTGCCAGAGTGAAGGAATTAAATTATTAATAAATAATAATTAAGTTTGTGCCTCTGCGCCACGACGATTTTTTCTTTAAAATAAACAATTAAATAGTAAACAAGCCAATTTATTATTTGAATGCTATTATAGTTTTATAAAAAAAACTAAAAATAGATATTTTACATATATATATATATATATACATCTATAATATTTTATGTTGACAAAGAATTTTATGTAACAGGATTATAATATTACGTGTGACTTAGCACTAATCACATTAAGCAAAGTGAGCTTAGAAATATACTGTGTTCAGCGTAGTGGATATGTGAGAAATGTCGCAATATATCATTTCTTTTTTTTCAATTTTCAAGTATATTTTTTTTAGCTTCACGCTGTAACCCGCACGCAGCAGGGTAGGCAGAGGGAAACTAGTGTTAAGTCGTTTCCCATTTGTGTTAAGTGGCGGGACCCAATGACGTGCTTTGCCGACACCAGAGCGAAAAAATGAAAATATTAAATATTCCATTTCCTCCAATGGGAATCAAACCCAAAACCATTCATGTTTACATTTATTTAAAAATCAATCAATAAATTAGCTTCATGCTGTATCCCGCATCCACTCATAGTGTTAAGACACTCCTTTCTCCACTTCCCGTCGAATTGTAGAGGCTTTGCGTGTTGATTAGCGGAACTCAACGCCGAGCATTGCCTCGACACCAGAGTATTTCATTTCCTCGAGTGGGGATCGAACCCAAAACCAGTCGCGCTTACAGTCGCACTTTGTGCCCCTGCGCCACGACTGGCCTTTTAATTTTAAACGCATACATACATATGTAGTAGTTTCACACAAAAAGCAATACATTCATCTATTTTTTCCTGTCTGCCGTATCGTTAAGAGCCAGACATGGCTGGTATAAATAGCGCTTGTAGTGTATTTGAATTACAAACTCCTTTAAAAGTCAAGACTCGACTTGGTAATTTATTGCTGTTCAACATAAGTACGGAGTTGTTTGGTTTTTTATTAACTCATTTAATTAATCTAGATTTTTTTTTACTTGCACTTGCGCGTGTGTGTATGTTTTAATGTATGTATGTATGGTTTACACAACCATACGTACATCATGCATAATTTTTTTTTATTGTTCAGAAATTGTTTTTTTTTCGATTTTCTTTTTCGTATATGTATTTATTTATATTTAATATATTCTATTGTTGTATAAGTAGTCATTCTTTGGATGGATTCTATCTGTTTCATTTTATCGTATTGGTGTAGTAAAGAAAAACACAAAAAAATAACGCAGGAGAATCAAATAGTTTTTTTTTCAATAGTAATCGTTAAATAGATAAGTGTAGCAATATTACTAACATATAAATATATTTTTGATTGAAATCTTAATTAATTCTTCTTATTATTATAGTATTTATAGAAGTAGATACTTAAAGAATCAAAGAATATATTATATTGTTGAACATAGATATATATAATGAGAGTAAAATCGACTGGTTGTGGGTTCGATCCTCAATCGAGTGGGGGAGATGAAATATTTATTTAAATTTCTTCGCTCTGGTGTCGAGGCAAAGCGAAGCGTTGAGTTCTGCCACTCAACACGCAATGTCTCCATATTTCGGAGGAAAATGGGGGACGGAGTGTCTTAGCACCAGGTTCTTTCTGTCTAGCCTGCTGTGTGCGGGATGCAGCGTGAAGCTGATACCAATAATATTTTTTTGTGAAATCATCTTACTGTAATTTCTATATCGCTTATATGGATTTCGTATATTTCGTCATGTTATAAGTAACACTTAAATCTAATCGAGCTTTTATAAACCCAATTATAATACCATATACGGGTTCCTTATCTCGCCAAGACATTTCTATATTGTAGAATAGATATATTCACATGTATCATCTGCCTACCGTCTTACATTCCATTTATTGGGTTGTGATATTCGACCCTCCAAGTACGATATCACAATAGTGTCAGGTAGCTGACACCTTGTTAGAGGGATCGTCCTTTTGAATTTTGACGTCATTGTTGAGATGGGTCGCCGGTGACTCGGCTACAGGCGTTCTTCTCTTAGACAAATGGGATTTCTAATTGAAATTGTACATCGTCCACCCGGTGCCGTCTGTCCGGATGAGGTCCAAGCTGCTAATTATAGGCTCTTTTAAATTTTAAACTAAACTTTCAGTTTATGTCCGACGTAAATGGTCGTTTATTAATAGTGGTAAGTGGTTATCGCAATTTTCTGGAGATATATTTGATTTATTTTATGGAATCGATAGTATCTACTGTTGCTTAAACTTAAATGGTACCAAGAGAATGTTGGTGAATGTTTTATGTAAATATTTATGGATGATGTATTTGTTTTTTCATAGTCTTTTATTTAGACGTTTAGCACAGTAGGTAAAATGAATATATATTATATTTTAGTGATACTAATTTAGTGTTAAGGTTTATATTGTTATAATCTCTACTCTATCTTATGATTTAATTTGTGTAATCGAACCTAAAACCCCACCACTGTAGGTACACTGTATAGTGAAACATTTGCCAATATTAGAGATTGTTGAAAGCTGTAAAATACATTGCAACGTAATCTCTTATTAGCACCGTAAGTTCTAAGTTATGGTTAATAATAACACTTTAATGGATTAAAGTGATGTTCCCTTACTTACAACACTAGTTGTCAGTGGCCGAACGTCTCTCAGCACCAGCACCAACAAAGAAATGGACTCGATTTTTCTCCGGGAAACACAATTAGAACGGACACATTTCTCGTTAACGTCCGTGTGTGGTGCAACAATTGAGAATCCTTTTGGATTTCATTAATAAAGCTTCAGTATCCTCGTAATGGTTCCTCGTGTTCTGCACTTTTAATGCGTCGTTTTGCTTCGGCACGCTCCTTGTAATTATATTTTTATGATTTATACTATTTTCGTTATTCTATTAATAATTGTTTTCTTGTTGTTGCAATAAGTTGAACCGAATGCTATATATCAATAAACTTGTGTTTTATTATTGAGGCCGTCGTGGCGCAGCAGCACAAGCGTTGGTTCGAGTCCTGCTCAGGGGAATGAAATATTGAATATTTTCACTTCCTCGCTTTGGTAACGTTGAGTTCCGCGACTCGAGAATTCGGCAAACACTTGAAAACGGAAGTGTCTCAATAAGAAATGGTGTCTTAATACTAAATTCCCAGGTTCCCTTTGCCTACCCTGCTATGTGGGATACAGGACGAAACTAAAAGAAACGTGTTTTATTATTACAACGATATTATAATCAAGTCAAGTTCCCAAATACTAATACAAACGCCTTTCTAATACCATCTATTCCTGGCCCAAGCTGGTCGGCAGATTTCGTAATTGTTGGAATAAGGCTTTATCCTATAGTTACGCTCGTTAGCGATCAGAAGTTGCAGACTGTGTAAACGTTGGTTGGCAAATCGTCGTGGAATTCACAACTTGCGCAAACCCGAACGGTTCCAATGTATGTATGTATGTATGTATGTATGACTATTGGCGAACGGAATATTATATTAGGTTTAGTATGGAACATGAGTTATTGAAGATCGTTAACGGATTATAGTTTCCGTTAAATATGTTTTTGTTATGTAGCTTAGATACTTATATAGGTGTTGTGTACTATTACTTGGTTTGTATTCTTTTAACATTTACTTTATAAACAGCGGATTTTAAAAATTACCTTTAATATATTTAGTTATGTGAAATTCTTTTAATTTTTTATAGATTTAATGATTTGCAGGACAGTATACTACCTATAGATATATTATCTATAGGTTGTTTTTAAGAATCGTATTGACTTTGACATTGTAACTAAACATGTAAATAATGCACTACCAAACTAAATTATTTTTTTTTTTAGCTTCACGGTTTATCTCTTGCGGAGTAGGCAAAGAGAACGGAGTGCCTTGAACGTTACGGTCTCTGCGTACCTCTTTCGTCTCTTCCACTGTCATTAACTTCCTCATACATCCTCCATCTCTACTCTTACATTTCACGTAGCTATTTGTAGCGACGGTTTCCATTTCCCGCTATTCCGGATATGGTGTATTGAGTGGCGGTCCCCAACGCCACATTTGTCCCCACTTCACATACACACACACATACACACTAAATAATGATATCCGCAAATTATCATATAATTAACTTTTATCACATCAAAATTGTGCCTTTTACATTTATACTCAGCTTATTAAACAACGGACACAACATTTACGGGAAGCCCAATCGTAGCTTTCATGAAATAATTAGTAGGATTATGCTCTCGCTTTAATTTCCATTGTTTTGTGTGTAAATAAAAAAAAGGTAAAGTAATTTTACGTGTTTTCCCGAATAGTAGAGTGTACCGGGATAACTTACGGTTGACACACCGTTCCCCGCTCGAATTTTTGTGAGTCAAGTAGCGGAATTCAACGCCGCATTTTGTCTTTCAGTGCGAAGAACTGAAAATGGTTATTACAGTTAAACGCTGTCACACTGCACCAAGATGATCTTTCGTGTATTTTTTTTACACTGCGTGATACCCGCATGTAGCAGGGTAGGCAGATGTAGCCTAGTATTAAGACACTACGAAAAGTGGAGACTTTGAATTTTGAATTTTAGAAACATTAAGTGGCGAAACTCAACACCGCGCTTTACTTCGACACCAGAGCGAAGAAGTGTGGCCACACTTCTGGCCTTCCGCCACGACTGGCCTCAATTTTCTTTTGTGAAGACGATGACCATTTTAAAGACCATACCCTGGTCTCGGAATTACAAGTGAAATAAATTTTCCAAGTCTGTATTCATTCAACCTTTTGAATAATGCAAAAGGATTATTTGACTGCATAAATGCATTATACGTTTCAAACTTCACTTTTTTTTGTTTGGTTCGTGTCCATATATCTGGACAATTAATTCTCCTTTATTGTTACGTTCGTAATATTGAAATTTAGGCGAGTTAGATGGAGTGGTGTCGTTTTTTTTTTCATTTATTTCGTTTTCCATTTTTGTTTTCCATTTCCATTTCGTACATTGTAATCCATTTATCAACGGTCGAGCCATTTAATCTATCCGACATGAGAGCGTAAAATATTTTTGATTGTAAAGCTGACTTTATACGTAACGTATCACAAAAAAATTGCGTTAAATATATTTTATATGGTTTTTTAGTTTTTTATTTTGTATAATATAATAAATTTTGTTTTCGTATATAAAGAAGTTCGAGTTATGGTTTGGGTAATGATTAGGATTATTTATTGCGTCGTTTCGATATGTCTGAATGCCCCCTTATAACAGTCGTAACAAGAGTTTTTTTTTAAGCTGACATGTAGTTTTATAAATGACTGCGGTCATTTAGTGCAAAAATTTAGTGTCCATTTCAAAAATCAAACAATTACATTGATATTTACAATGCAAATGAGTTTTCCCTGTTATTTGTTTACTACTATTATATTTTTAACCTGAATTTACTATTTATTTTTTTTGTATGTTTTTTTTAGCTTCACGCTGCCGCACATAGCAGGGTTTGCCAGATGGAACCTAGTGTTAAGACACTCCGTTTTTCATTAAGTCATTTCCGTCGAATTCTTAAGTTTGCGTGTTGAGGCGGAAATAGGTATATCGAATATAATAAGTTCTTTGATTTTCACGATTATTACACATTTTAAATAAATATTGAATATGTTGTGCCCCCGAGCGGAAACCGAATCCACGACCATCGCGCTTACACTCGCACGGTTATACCTCTGCGTTACGAAAGTGTCAGTTAATAAATATTTATTATCATTTGTAACACGTTTCAATACTTAAAAAGGAAAATTAGAGCGAGCAATTTTAAAATATCAAAGCACCTACTACCTACATATGGAAATAAATAAAGTAAACTAGTGAAGTTTTCCGAGTTTGCGATAGCCGTTACGAAACCGGGTCATGATTGTTTTACATAACTGGTATCGTTCAACATCTGAGCGGATAACACGGTGAGAGGACGTATGGTAGGTTCTTTTTTGTAGGGTGTAGGTACTTATAATATTTTTTTTTTAGTAGTTTAGGTAGCATTTTGACGTATGTTTCTGTATCTTAGCTTTTAGTACTGATTCTGGAGATTTACTATGTAAGTTTGTACGTAAATGTACGTAGGAAGGAAATTATTGTTTGAGATTTTATCATTATAGTTCGGTGTTGAGTTCCGCCACTCATCTCTCCACGCAGTGCTTCCTGAATTTAAAGTGGGTGGAAAGTGGTGAGGGAAGTGTCTTAGTGGGACGGTTAGTGTTTTAACACTAGATTCTTTTTGCCTGCCTTGCTATGTGCAAAATGCAGCGCAAAGTCAAAGAAAAATCAGGACCATAAGAAAAGAAACGGTTTTTTTATTAAAGATATTATAAAAAAAATCTTTGGCTATTTTCACTTTTGGACAAACTCACGTCACAGTGAGTTGGTAAACTCATTTTGGTATATGCTAAGATTTACTGGTAAAACACAATATTTTTTTGAAATAATTAATCTATATATATAAAAGGACTTGTGCTGACTGACTGAGGTAAGACGCACGCAGAGCCGTAACCGCTGATGGTAGAAACGTGAAATTTGGGCAGATGTTTATTTTCATATTCTGGACATCCACTAAGAAGGGAATTTGAAAAATTTTAACCCTAAAGGGATGAAATAGGGGTTGAAAGTTTGTATGGAAAAAAAATTTAATCTGTACCGATTTTTATAAAATTTGAAATTCAGACTCTTAAAAATATTTCATTGAACACGTGTTTCATGGTTTTTAAGAATTCACCCCCTAAGGGTTCAAATAAGGGGTTGAAAGTTTATATGGAAAAATCTTTAAATTGCCACCGATTTTTATAAAAATTTAAATTCAGACTGTTAAAAATATTTTATTGAACACGTGTTTCGTGGTTTTTTAGAATTCACTCCTAATAAGCGGGCGAAGCCGCGCGCGCCCTCTAGAAACATATAATTACAAAAGTGTAACGATACATACGTATATAATATGGATTTCATACAATAAAAAATACTTCTGCAATCTGTACTTCACAAGTAGGTACGTAACCTAGTTATAAAGTATTCCACTTTTTGAAATGTATTTTTTTATTGCAATTTATATTAAAAGATAATTACAATTTTATAATGATAATGCACATTGAAATACAAACAGACACGATTAGTAAAGTTGCAGTTCCAGTTCATATTGTAGATATTATTGAAATTAAAACCTTGATAGGTACCATAAAATATATATTTAAACTTAATCTATTTATATATTTAATGAAATTCTTATTGATTGCTATATGTGCATGGAACATACAAACTAATTGAATCCGCAATGAAGAGATATAGAGAATGGCAGGTACTGGCGAGGATGTATCGGTGAGAATGTAGAAGAACGTGCTCTGCTGGTTTGGGCACGTCGAACGAATGAGTGATGAAAGCAAGGCAAAAAAGATTTATGATGGCAGAGTGAGCGGTAAGAGAGGTAGAGGGAGATTTCGTTTGACCTTTGGGGGACCCCCCGGAGGGCATGTAATAAGAAGTTGATGACAGTGGAAGAGGCTAAAGAGGTATGTAGAGACCGAAGCGCTTGGCGATCCGTTCTCTCTGACAACCCCGTTAGGGATACAGCGTAGCTAAGTTAAGTACACACATATAAGAATGAAAAAATAACGAAACCCAAAGCAATGATTTTTTATTCATCTTAATCTCAAAAATGTCTTAAGATATTTCATGCAGTTTTTACTATTGTATTTAACTCAAACTTAGTGTAGTACATTTTTAAATTCAGAATATCATATGGCATGGCATGGCAATATCAAAATTTATTTAATGTAAATAAATCAATATGGATGAATAAATGCATATTAATTTATAAGTATTTGTACAAGTGGCTGGCTATAAATAATAAATTGGAAATTAAGAAGCGTCTGAAAGTAATAGCGACGATTGTGGACTCGGATTTCTATTAAGTGGGACGAGTTGTTTTGATTTATTCTTACATTTTTTGCCTTACCAGATAAGAAGACGAAGCGCGGCGTTAAGTTACGCCACTCATCCCGCAAAGTCTTGAGAATGTGTTTCCTCACCATATTCTGCTATATGCTATAAAAATATAAAAGCATCGATTTCTAAAGCAACCGCTGATGCTATGACGTAAAGGTCATGTGATAATACGGTCGCGTCGATTGTGCAACCAGTTCACGCCCCGATTGTCTCTCTTATCTGAAACAATGGCTGCCGGGAACCCGCTCGTTAGTTCGCTAAATAAATCAAACCCAATATCAATACCATATTTGAAACTGATGCTAAATAATTGCAATTTATATGACCGATTTAATTACCAGTGGCCCCATAGTGGGCAGTGGTAAGGTGTGACTGTAGTGCGCGTTCGATTCCTACTCGAGGGAATTAAATATTTGATATTTTTGTTTCTTCGCTCTGGTTTCGAGGCAAAGCGCGGCGTTTTGTTCCGTCACTCAACACTTAATGCCTCCTGAATTTGCTAGAAAATGGGAAACGGAAATGTTTGAGTGGGAACATAATGTCTTAACGCTAGGTTCCCACTTACCCTTTATCCACTATGCCATTTGCGGGATACAGGGGAAAATAAAAAAACCAATACCATATACGAAACTGAAGCTGGATAATTGCAATGATATTAATATGACTGAATAAATTACAATTGCCCGCCTAATCCATAATTATCGACGTTACGTATAGCGACCGCTGTTTATTTGTCCGTTCGTGCGTGACCGTCCTAATTGCGAGTTGCGGCTCTAAACGTTTGTTTGTATTGAATAATTTGGCTTATATGATCTTTTCGTTGGTACATTTACAGAATATACAGTTTTATGAGTTAAAACAGTTTCATTAAAATATTAAAATAAAAGGTTCAAATAGTTTCATTTAAAATGTGTAATAATCGTGAAAATCAAAGAACTTATTAAGTTTTATGAGGTTTTGTTTCAATGTGGCCTTAAAACATTTTTTTTTGAGATTTCGTCGTGGCGCAGGGGCACAAGTGTGCGACTGAGAACGCAATTGTTTGTGAGTTCGATGCCTACTCGAGACAATGAAATATTTATTATTTTCATTTCTTATTTCTTGTTGAGGGAAAAGCGCGGCGTTGAGTTCTGGCCCTTTATGTGTAATGAATTCCGGAATTAGGGGAAAATGGGTAACGGAGTGTCTTAACACTGGGTTCCCTCTACTTACTCTGCTTATTTCGGTATACAGCGTAAATTAAATGAAAAGAATTAATCGTTAATTCTTCTTTGTTTTTCTACTTTCACACTCATTTGAAGAGGGCGTTTGTTGTTACTGTATTAAAAAACAGTTAGTTCTACAATGTAGTAAAATGATAGTAAAATATTTTATTATAAAAATACAAATGATCGCAACTATTATTCTATGTGCATATAATAAAATATAAATGCCTTTTTTAATGTGCTAATAAATTTGTTTACTATATAGAAGTTAACAGTAAATTAGAATGTATTATATTAATATTTTTAAATATCAATTTTATATATAAATCAGCTTCTCGCTGTATCCTGCACACAGCAGGGTAGGCAGAGGGAACCTAGTGTTAAGATACACCGTTCCCCACTTTCCACCGAGTTCTGGAGGCATTGCGTGTTGAGTGGCAGAACTCAACGCCGCGCTTAACCTGGACACCAGAGCGAAGAAATGGCAATATAAATTTAAATAAATATTTCATCTCCTCGAGTGGGGATCGAACCCACAACCAGTCGATTTTACAGTCACACTCTGTGCCCCTGCGCCACGACTGGCCTCATTTTTATATATGAATTATGAATTTTACTTAACATTTTTAGATTAATACATCTGAGTTATAATATCTTGTAGCGTATAATAATTTATGAAAATTTATGTTCAATTCTCACGAAAACATTTAAGAATATGTAGTATTCAAAACGTGGTCGATCACAGTATTATCGTTTAAAAAATAATAACATGGCACAAAGTGGTTATCCTTCATAGATTTCCATCAGCGCGGAAAGGTTGGGAGTATCGTGTACTAAATTGCCTCCGAGGAGACGTGGCGTAAAGAAAAAAAACCGGTCAAGTGCGAGTCGGAGTCACCCACTGAGGGTTCCGTCTCAATTTCAGGGTTGTGGGTCAACGGGAAGTATAATTTATGTAGGTTAATAAACTTAAGTTTGCAGACTTTTACACTTTACAAAAATCAACTACTACTTGATTAAGGAAAACACAGGAGCAAGAAACGCACTGACTACTATTCTGTCTACTAGTTTGTGGCGTCAGCAACTCAAAAAATAGCTTTGCGGCTGTATACATTTATTTTGTATGAAATTAATTACAATTGTAAGTTTGTAATAGTTTAGATCTGTAATATAAATGATCTCTTATAGGACTATCAGCAAAGTGGTCCTATAGGTATCCCGTTTATACCTCTTGACATACGGGACCCTAAAAAGAGAAAATAAGGCGACATCCGCCCGCGCCGACGGTCATTACGTTAATGCGAGACTAAACTTGATTGATGACAGTGGATCCCCATCCCCACCACCGGCACCGGAAATTCCGTCGTTCTGTAATTTAATCTTGTAGTAAGCGGACACCACGTGGTTTTATTAAGTGTTCGAAGCCTATTTTAGCCACTTGATCGTGTCAAAGTTGATCGCTTCTTGTTTGATTTATCGTCATAATAAGAATATGGTGTGTGTTTTTTTTGGTATATAATATTTAGTGTGGTAGGCTATTGTAAGTTTGTCGGATAGTTTTTTATATGTTCTATCATATTATCTTATCTTGTCAGCTTCACGCTGTATCCCGCACACAGCAGGGTAGACAGAGGGAACCTAGTGTTAAGCTACTCCGTTCCGCCGAGTTTTGCAGGCATTGTGTGTTGAGTGGTGGAACTCAACGCCGCGCTTTGCCTCGACACCAGAGCGAAGAAATGAAAATATAAATGCAAATAAATATTTTATTTTCTCAAGTGGGGATCGAACCCACAACCAGTCGATTTTACAGTCACATTTTTTGCCGCTGCGCCACGACTGGCCTTATAAAAAAATATATGTTCTACAACTTAAAAAAATACAATACACGATGTTAAGGTTACATTGTAAAAGAGAAAGTGATTAAAAAGATTGGACTCTAATACAATTGTATATTTCTTGAAAAATATAATTTAAAAGCAATTTGTCTTACTCAATGCTTAAGAAAAAGTTATTATACAAAAACTAGATGGTCGTTTTTTTGTCGCTCACGAGTAACGCGGAACTAAATCAAGAGAACTTAAACACGATCGATTAATTATTATCTATTACTGAATTGAAAAGAAACTGCGGTATTTCTATATATATATGTATGTATTTATAATATACTCTTATTCTATATATNATATATATATATATATATATATCTGGCGAATCTTCAATTCTGATAGATTATATTAGTTACATATTATTAAGACCGCCTTCTTCATATATTTTACTCAAGTCAATTTGTTGAATATTTCAATTGAGGCCCGTCGTGGCGCAGAGGCACAAAATTGTGACTGCAAAATCGACCGGTTGTGGGTTCGATCCCGACTCGAGGAAAATTAAATATTTATTTAAATGTATATTTTCATTTCTTCACTCTGGTGTGCAAAGTGGAAAGCGCGGCGTTGAGTTCCGCCACTCAACACGCAATGCCTCCAGATTTCTGCGAAAAATGGGGAATGGAGTCTCATAACATTAGCTTCCCTCCCCCTACCCTGCTGTGTGCGGGATACAGCGTGAAGCTAACTAAGTCAAATTTAGGCACTAATTTATCACGTTTAGCACAAAACAATAACACTAAAAGATCCTAACCAATATCCCTATTTTAGGAGCACTATATAATCGTTTGATTGACATAAACCTGTTATTGACCCAATTAGTTCCCTAATAGAATGCAGCGGTAATGGCACAAGCGTGTTTATACAACACGCGACACCGACTAGCATATTGTCATCTTGCACAATAGGCACATTATAGCACCACTGACAAATAA
Organism: Heliconius hermathena; assembly: GCA_013403705.1. Classification (NCBI taxonomy): domain Eukaryota; kingdom Metazoa; phylum Arthropoda; class Insecta; order Lepidoptera; family Nymphalidae; genus Heliconius; species Heliconius hermathena. The sequence continues at coordinate 125,432 of JAAIXJ010001814.1, read as the reverse complement.
TATGTACGTAGATTATTATTATTATTATTAAAGGTTTGTGTTTTGTTAATTGTGAAATATGTAATTATATTGATTGTGTATGTAATTTTTAAGACATTGCGCGCCCTTGTATGTACACATACAAGGGCTCGCAATGTCTTAAAAAAATGATGAAGAGTGGGGAACGGAGTTTCTTAATATTGGGTTCTGTTTGGCTAAAATGTTATATGCAGGACACAGAGTGAAACTACAACAAAGTATATAAATTAATCAAATAGATATATGATTTATGATCAATAATTGTTTTTAATTTAATTTTTTTTTAAATCCAATTTTGAGAGACTTTTCTCAAAAAAAAAATCTGTTTCAGAAAAGACTTCTGTTTAACCAAAAGGCGACACAAAACTTATTTGAATATAAACCTATCACGCTCCAATAGGCATTCAACTCATAATAACCTACATTACTGTTCCTACTGAAGGTTCCATAATATCGTCCAAAAAATATTTTTTAAGACAAAATTGAAACATATTTCTATATCTTTACCAACTAATGATAAGCTAAATGTTCAAACCTGCTAAGAACACGTCGTCCTTGTATCATTTGAGTCTAGTACTAAAGTATGCCATTAGGCAGGATGTGGCCGATCACGTAATCACCATCAGCTTCTGTATGACAGAGGCCGAACTATGTATTAGTGAAGTCGTTTAAATACCTTCATTTTTTTTTTGGTTGGATTAAGATTAAATGCTTCAATTTTTTTGTTTTAAATTAAGATTTTTTTTTATTTTGTTTTTTTAATTTTTTTATGGCAATGTTGGTCTCCTTGAAGAAAACTTAAGTATAAGGGAGTCTAGATTATCTCTCGGAACGTAGATATTAGATATGTTGGACAATATATATAATTTAACTCATTAAATTTAGATCATTATGTAATATATTGGTTGTTGACACACAAAAAATTATAAAATAAAAAAAAAAAAACAAAATGAAATCAGCTTCACGCTGTATCCCGCACACAGCAGGGTAGGCAGAGGGTAGGCAGAGGCCTAGTGTTAAGAAATTCCGTTCCCCACTTTCCGCCAAGTTCCGGAGGCATTGCGTGTTGAGTGGTGGAAATAAACGCCGCTCTTTGCCTTTATTTCCTCGAGTGGGGATCGAACTCACAACCAGTCGATTTTACAGTCACACTTGGGACACAAAGTGTGACTGTAAAATCGACTGGTTCGTCATGACTGGCCTCAAACAAAAAAATATCTATTTCTATTGTTCTGTTTTTACTCATAGTATAAATTTGCTTGTTATATTAAGAAACGGATTGGCTTAAACAAAATATGAATAATATTTCGCACTCTTTCCTCTGCATTCAGCGAAAATAATAAAGCGAATCCAATACTTTCTATCATAACCACGATTTTTAAGTTTTGTATTTATATATATTTATTAAGACATCGGTAAATGTTCCATATCATTTTTTTTACCGACTTCTGCAAAAAGAGGAAGTTCTCAGTATTTTTTTTATACTTTAAGAACGGTTATGGTGAAATGTTGTATATTAAACTCCGTGCAATTAGTTTGAGCTTACATATTTCTCAGAACGTCAACCTTAAAGGAGGACTTTTAGCTGTAAACTCAAAGGCAGTGCTTCTAGTTAGACTATAGGCTTCTAATTAGAGATTAATAAATAAAATTGATTTACTTTAACTTCTTTAATATAAAGGTAATTATATAATAACAAGGAAAAAGTCATATTTGATTTTAAAATTTCTTATAAGCTATATATGGAAAAGAGAAATCCGAAAAGCAAAAATATATGGCATGATAAAATACCCTAGGCCTAGTCTAGCGTAGGTTTGTGTAATGATAATATTTTCTATAGCACATTCTATGAAGGTAAGAAACACGTTAATAGTGGAATGTAATGTCATTTATATGATAAATAGTTATTTGAAAGAAATCTGTTTATTGTCTACCTTTTAACTGTTACGTGAAACATTAACTTTATCAGTTAAAAAATATAAGATTTATTATAACTTGTGTATATAATTATAGATTTTAGGCATTTTTTTATAAAATGGAAGAATGTCTCTATTGGAGTGTCTTATCATTAGGTTCTCCCTGTCTCTGTCTATGTATCCCGCTGTATGTGGTATATAGCGTGTAGCTAAATAAATATAAACCAATTAATTAAAGAAAAGTTACCTATAGATACGATAAAAAAAACATAAATATTGTTTTTGGGACATTTCGTTTATGAAATAGAAAAAATCTCTAAATGTTATTAAGTCAGCTTCACGCTGTATCCCGCACACAGCGGGGTAGGCAGAGGGAACCTAGTGTTAAGACACTCCATTCCCCACTTTCTGCCGAATTACGCCGCGCTTAGCCTCGACACCAGAGCGAAGAAATGGAAATATAAATTTAAGTAAATATTTCATCTCCTCGAGTGGGGATCGAACCCACAACCAGTCGGTTTTACAGTCACACTTTGTGCCGCTGCGCCACGACTGGCCTGATGTTATTAAGTAAACGTATAAATATGTATATCACACAACTTCCGGTCAACTTTGTTTAATATCAGCCCACACCTCGTAATGATAATGACATAGTAAAATTTTAGCAAGGTTATTTGCAAATAAATTGGCTTACTGCGAGTTTAACTTGTGTAGGCCAGTTTATTCTTTATCTCCAAAACAACACGGACTTTAATGGCGTATAAATTCTATAAAATGGCATCATTAACGTTTTGCAAAATATATTTTACGTATGATTTTGTTTTGTTATGCAAACTGCTTAAAAGTAATTTCTTAAGATTTTTCCATTGTCAGAAATTGACACATACATACATTGACTGACTGCTTGCTTTCAAATAAAGGATCGTAACAATCGGTTCACCTAGTCAAAAGTTCTGAGGTAACTAACAAAAAAAGTCGAAATGGTCCTCCTTTTACAGAAGTCGTTTTAAAATGTTTTTGATGACTCATATTCGAAAACATTTTTTTCATATTTAGACATATTTTCCTTTTTTTTATAAAATCGAAACAATACCCTATAAGTCCCCTACCATTAGTATATAGCACAGAATATTGAATTAATTTTATATATAGTGTTATTACTTCTTCAAAACTTACGTAGTATTGATAAAATCGATAATTTTATGAAGTGGTCAGAAAATATAATTTATTATTTATATTATTTGGTTTAAACTAAATAAATAATATAAAAAAATGGTATTGCGTTTAAATCAATTTTGACTTGGTGATAAAATAAGAGAGCCGTGTAATTTTTTATTATATGTATTACGAAATAACTGACGTATATAGATAAACAAATCCCAATACAACTCGCACGTTTCTTAAATGAGGCCAGTCGTTGCGCAGCGGCGCAATCTGTGTGACTGTAAACGCGACACGTTGTGGGTTCGATTCTCACTCGTACTCATTTAGAAAACGTATAAAATAGCAGTATCTTTCCTAAGTGTGGAATAATACTTTAAAAATGTTAAAGAAAAATTAAAAATGTAAAAAAAAATATTGTGTTTTGATTTGTTCACTCTAATGTCGTGGCAAAGCGCGGCGTTGATCTCCGCCACTCAAAAGGTAATATATACTAAGGCTCCAGGATTTGTTGGAAAATGGGTCATGGCTTGGTTCATCTGCCTACCCTGCGAATTTCAACATGACACTAAAAAAATTACTCAAAATTTTAAAGTGCAATTGACTAAGAAACAAGAAGTGTTGATAATATAAGCATTGTAAGGATTTGAAAGTGAAAGGAGAGACGAGCCCGATTTGCATCCGCCAGTCGGTCGGAAACGAGTTTCAAACGAATTGCTTTCATCTTTGGGCAATGAATTTAGAATCAAAGGACAGTGTCTTGACGACTATGTTTTACTTTCCATTTGTATTGTATTATTCTCACTTGCTTGGGTTTTATTATTTTTGGATTGTTTAATTATTGTATTCTTTACTTTTAGTGAACTTATTTTTCAGTATTGTTCTTCTTGTCTTTTATAAGGAATTTTTATTCAATCTCAGATTGATATTTAAATATTTTTTATATTATATAAATTAAGAGTCATTTTTCTTGTCAAACTCACAAGGTGTTAAAGAATATTGTCCAGTCGCCTACCCATTAAGGTTCAAAGAACTAATAACAAATATATAGAACATTAGATACCCACTAAATACTTTGACTACATCAATTGTAGCTTATATGTTATTCTGATGTATAAGGTACGTTACTGTAAAGTTTCATCGAAATCCGTTCAGTAAGTTTTGCGTAAAAGAGGAACGAACATCCATCCTCATAAACTTTCACATTTATAACATTTGAACGGTTAAAATCTAAGCAAAATAGGCATTTTAACCTGTAACCTTTGTTCCTTTTGTAGTCATGTAAGCATCTCTCCAGCCACATTCATGTACCGCTCGAAAACTACCATAAACTCGTGATCGGCGGTTTTGATATAGACAGGCATTTCCACCCTCAAATTTATTGTGAAGATACATTGTTTGGGAACCAGTGCTTTTGCGGCCACCGCCGTCATTTAGTTGGTTTGCTTTGAAAAACATCACTACTACATTGTACTACATCGTGCTGCGTGCTCGTCCATTGTTCCCCCGTACTCCAAAAACGTACAAAACCACAAATAGAACAATAGAATAATGTTCACTTCACCCCGCAAATGTTTCATCGGGTCGTGGAATATATTTTGCGCTGGCCACACCACGTACCTATTTGCGAGAGCGTTTCAACGATTAGTAAAGTGTCCGCCTATTTCTGTCGCACTTAATTAATGAACTCTTGTGAAGTATGCGCGGGTGGTACGGAGCGGCCTCCGCTGATGGTGGGTTGGAGTTTTGGATTTTAATAATTCACTCTGTGCTTGTATGTGTTTTGAATATGTTTTTGATGAGTTGTGGTTTTAGTCTTTTTTGGGTAACAGTAATATATAAGTATCCAGGACTGGCTTCAAACGTATCCGACGTTTGAAGCCAGTCCTGGCGCAGTGTGTGACTATAAACGAGACAGGTGTAGGTTTGATTCGTTCTCGAGGAAATGAAATGTTTAATATTTTCATTCACTCTGGTGGTAAGTTCCGCCACACGCTTTGCAACACGCGTTGCCTCCATACTTAAAGTGGGTAACGGAGCGTCTTTACACTAGGCTTCATCCGCTTAAATTTTAAATATTTAAAAATATATTATAAAATTTATTCGATCATAAAACTGTTAAATTACAATTTTTTTTGCATTTATTTATATTTGTTTTTTTGGACTTATCAGGTTGCGTTTTGTATTGACTGGAGTTAGAAATTCTAAGCAAATTGTTGAAATGATATATAAATAGAGTAAGAAATAAATTTCTTTATACTACTTCTTATATAAATTGATTAAATTAAAAGTTAGTTATTGGGATTGCATTGTTTGTGATTCAGATTGAGTTTTTCCCTTGATTTAGATTTGTGAAGTCATTTACGTCAACCATGCTCACTGTTAACGATATGACATGACTAATATTTTTCATATAAATTTCATATAAATTATGTACCATTTCAGGCATAGAATAGAACAATATTATTCTTATATTGATATCTATTAGGTTGCTAGTTTCATTTTATATCTTTTTTATATAAGCACACTGCGTTTTTCAATTGCATAGATTTTTACGAAATCTTTGAGAAATGGACTGGAGAACTTAAATCATTTCTTTGGTTATTGTTCGTAAAATTAATAATTCATATTAGTTATTTAGTGGAATCTAACTAATTTTTTCTAACTTCTTCTTCCCTCTGTTATTAATTTAAATACCATCGAATAAATTCAACTACCTACATTGGAATATAAAAGTTTACTGTAATTCGGAATATATAGATTATACGGAAAATTTATATCGTTAAATGCTAAAGGTCACTTTTGTAAACATTTACAAACAAAATAGCATTATGTGAAAGATCGCCTACGAGAGCAAATTTACCACAGTACGGAGTTAGCCGGGGGTTAGCCACTCTCGTTAACGTAATGCGAGACTAAACTTGATTGATAGGCTCCGGACGACACTAAAACTATTACAGTTGCGTTTGTCTTAACTAAAATGTTGGAAATGCCTTTTTTTATCTAGACTTATGTATAATATGTACGTGATTTTTTTTTTAATTTCTCATTGTTCTTATGAATAGAGTATTATTTAATAATAAATATAAATAAATTAAAATTTTATTTAAAAAAAAAAATAAATTAAATTAGCTTCACGCTGTATCCCGCACACAGCAGGGTAGGCAGAGGGAACCCAGTGTTAAGACACTCCGTTCCCCACTTTCTGCCGAATTCTGGAGGCATTGCGTGTTGAGTGGCAGAACTCAACGCCGCGCTTAACCTCGACACCAGAGCGAAGAAATGGAAATATAAATTTAAGTAAATATTTCATCTCCTTGAGTGGGGATCGAACCCACAAGCAGTCGGTTTTGCAGTCACACCTCGTGCCGCTGCGCCACGACTGGCCTCAGTTTTATTTAATTTTCGAAATATTTAATATCAAAGTTTTTAGATAAACCAAAAAAAAACACCATAAATAAGTTACGCAGAAACGCTAGATGGAATCCATTTTTCTAATAACTCTTGAAGCTACGCCTCTGAAACGAACAGTGTCACATATAAATTGGATGTCACATTTTTGCGAGGAGTTTCGCAAGTTTAAGGCGAATCTAATTTGAAAAGTTAAGGGTTACTTTATTTGTAGATACAGCTACGAAAGTGTAATAACTTCATACATATTTTAGACAAAAGGCCGGTTGTATACGGTCGCCTCACTCGGACTTTCTTTCAGTCAAATGAGCCGGAATTAAATAATGGAGTGGGGAAAAAAAAACTTTGAAGGAAGGAGTATCCAAAAGTTTGCCCCCACCCCCTTTTTATATTTTATACAATCTGCTCTCTGTAGGTCTTATGTTATTATTTATGTTACATTTTCCTCTGACCGCGGGCTCTCCGTTGCGGTACCGTTTTTAATTAATGCCGCCCGTTTTCCGTACCTTCCTAGTGTTACAACAATTATTTTACCAACCTCATTAAGAAGTTTATGTCGAGAAGAAAAATATTCTACGCGTGAGGTTTCCACTTCTGTTTTTGTTCCTTTTTGTTATGCGTACTTCGCCTTTGTTACTAACTTGCTATAAATATTTTTTGTTAGTCCCTACATGCTTTAATTTTTTTATTCATAAAATATCTTGTCGGAGGTTTTATATTTATAATATGCTTCAGAAACTCCACCTCAAGCTTGCTAATTTCAAGAGAAAAAACGATCTATTATGTTTCCCTTTTGTAATTTTTTTCCGGAATTTTCATAACAATATTTGGTTACGAAATATCGCCAATTTATATCCGATTAATTAGTAGCAATATAAAGTGTGGTTCAATAAAATCAGACTTTAAAGTAATTTGCAAATGAATTTACCCGATAGCTGCAGTCACAGTCGTTAGTGCGACGTTCTGGTCTTTGTTTTGCTCGCCCGTTCATGATAACTAATTGCTTCTGTTTTTGCTTGTCTTGCGTTTGATGTTTTAACTTAATATCCCTTCTTTAAGTGAAACTCATCAATATTTACTACTTTATTATGCATTAAAGTATAGAATTTATCATTTGGGACATCGTGGTCGTAGGTTTGATATCCACGTTGGGGAAATGAATTCTTCTTATTTTTCTCTGCTTTGGTGAGGCAAAGCACGGCGATGAATTTATCCATTCAACACGAATTCTATTCGGGCGGAAAGAGGAGAGCGGAGTGTCTTAACATTAGGTTCTTTTGATTTACCCTGTTATGTGCGGAATAAAGCGTGAATTTGTAAATTTTGTATAAATACTGAAATGAAATGAGTGAAGATTGCATTATAAAATCAGGTTAGCTAAACCGGGTTCACCCTTAGTGCGGCAACTATGAAAATGATAAATCTGCATGATTATGATTCTGTTTGATGTATTAATATTAAGCAATTTACGTGATGTAAAATGAATATTGCATAGCTATAGGTGGACTTAATGCTTGCTGCTTTTATTACCTTTTACATCATTTACATCAAGGAAGTTGATACATGCAGTTTTTTTGCGTTTTTAATACACACATTTTTTTTCTTTATCATAAAATTGGAGTTGAAACTAATGAATAAAATCATGCGTTAGTTTTTATTTATTAAATATAATTTATTACGACAGCACATATTAGTACGATACAACGATAATGGTAAATACTAATTCAAATATATTATCATAAATTTTCTCTAATTAAAAAAAATATCAAAAACTGAACTGAATCTTATAAGAATCTATAAAATAAATATCATATAATTATCAAAAACTCCAAAAATACACCAAAATTAAAATTTTATTTCACAATCACAAAAGGAATTACAAAACACACGTATTACATTGCCGTTGAGAAATTAACATTCTTAAACGAAACCATTAAAGTGGGATTGTGTCATGATTACCGAGAGAGAATATTACCGTATTATGTCTATTTTGTATTTTGACAGGAAACGGATTGACGGCGGAGGAGGATAAACCTTAAAAAGAAAAATATCAAATGAGAATATGAAATGAGACATGGGAGCCAACTCGTGTTTCATCCGCGGGAGATGTCAAGATTTTGTAACATGACAAACTTTCGAAATTTATTCTCTCACTAGCTGTCGCTTTCGTCTTGCCACGAGGCTACAGATAAAAAGATTACTGTAGACTGTGGAACTCTTGCACCAAGGTCGTTTCTTGCGTATTGCGTAATTACTTTGGATATAACAATTTTATAGCGCCATTTATAAATGTAAGATGATGTAAAATTTTATTTGAAATAATATGAAATGTTATATGTGTTTTGTTTTTGTTGTTTTTAAATTTTGATTTTTTTATTATTGTTTAATATGGAATAGCCTATAACTATTAATATTACTGAAACAATAAGTAGCAATTGTTTTTTAGGGTTCTGTATCTCAAAACGAAAAACGGGTACCCGTCATCGTTTTCTATAAAATTCGTCGCGTAATAAGGAGTTACAATATAAATAAAGGAATAAATCTGAAAAAACTTGTAGAGCATTTAATACAAAATGAATGCGTACACCCGCAAAGTTAAGCTTGTCAAGTTTGTTCACCGCATAATAACAACCTATTCGGTATTTTCTGTAGACCTACATTTAATAAATTTGTCCAGAAGTGAAATGAATATTTATATTACAGATATAAACTATTATAAACTTCTTTTCTCGTTCTTTTTCTATTTATACAAAATGAGTGCATAAGCCCGCAAACTTACATTTGTCAACTTTAATATGTTGTACGATAAAAGTTGATAACACTTGATGATGAACAATCCTGGAATTGCTGCTTGCTCTTGTACGATATCTTATTTATAAAATATTATAACGGTATTATATACGGTATTTAAGGGATATCCTTTCTTGTTTATACACTTACTTGTTTCATATAATAATACCGTCAATAATGTGGCCAGTCGTGGCGCAGCGGCACGAGGTGTGACTGTAAAAACTGTGGTTGTGGGTTCGATGGACCCACTCGAGGGGATGAAATATTTACTTATATTTATTTTTCCATTTCTTCGCTCTGGTGTCGAGGTTAAGCGCGGCGTTGGGTTCTGCCGCTCAACACGCAATGCCTCCAGAATTCGGCAGAAAATGGGGAACGGAGTGTCTTAACACTAGGTTCCCTCTGCCTACCCTGCTGTGTGCGGGATACAGCGTGAAGCTATTTTTTAAATATAATAATATACATTTATAGCATATGAAATAGCAGATTAACTTAGTTCTCAAATAACACGCCTGAAGTTTAAATCGACAACAAAGATGTTGAGATCATTGGAGTAATACTTGCAAATCGGGATCGGGACTACTAATGACTTGTTTTGAAGAACTAAAGTAGATACGGCGAATTTAAGTCGGGATAATTAATCCTGTTGTTAAAAATTAGCTGATTTTAGCTGTGTTTTATATATTAATATATCAACTTTAAGCAGTGCCATTCATTCAAATAGAATACAAAATTAAAAAAAATAAATCAGCTTCACGCTGTATCCCGCACACAGCAGGGTAGGCATAGGGAATCTAGTGGTAAGAAACACCGTTCCCCACTTTCTGCCGAATTCTGTAGGCATTGCGTGTTGAGTGGCAGAACTCAACGCCGCGCTTAAATATATAATGGATTTTATATGATTGTTTGTTATATCATCATCGTCATTGGTTAGTTACAACAATGTGCATCATGTCCAACGTTTTCTCTGTCCTTCTCCATTCAGTCGATCCTTCTTAAATTTTGTCAGCGGAGTCTTGAGGTCTTTAGTAACTCCATCAAACCACTTAAGCTTATGTCCTCTAATCATGTATTTACCACTATTTGGAATTGACTCGACTAGTATTATTCAGTCGAAAAATATATTAAAATGATATTTGTATAAAAGCCCTGAACATGTTTAAAGTCATATTTATTAATCCGCTTACGAGTTGTGTTATTGGTATGTTATTTAATGGGCAGATTTATCTCGAATCCATCATTTATCTGTTGTATAGGTACCAGTGATCAATCCATTGTTCGGCCAGCCGTCTGTCTTGATTACTGACACTGTGCGGCCAGTGTGGCCAGTTAAGAAAAAGCTTTGATGTTATTTTAAACGAAAAATATTTATTTCTAACTTAAATATATTTTTAATTTTTACCTTATATATAATTGATTTGAAATTATACAGTAAATTAATGATCGTTAAGTAAACTTAAAAAAAAAATAGAAATTGAGTTGAGTCAATTCACGAAATGAATTAAAATAATCGTAAATCAGCTTCACGCTGTATCCCGCACACATCAGGGTCGGCAGCGGAAACCTAGTGTTAAGACACTGCGTTCCCTACTTTCTGCCGAATTCTGGAGGCATTGCGTGTTGAGTGGCAGAACTTAACGCCGCGCCTAGTCTCAACACTAGAGCGAAGAAAATGGAAATATAAATTTAAGTAAATATTTCATCTCATCGAGTGGGATCGAACCCACAACCAGTCGGTTTTACAGTCACATGGCACACTGGCCTCATCAAACAATCATAATACCTGTTATTGAATATTTTTAATGATCTATAAGCGGATAAAAGAGTCGCGATGTGATTTCACTGTATTTCCTAAAGGCAAGATGTAGAGGTACTACCAAAGCTTTATCTCTAAGGAAGATCGATATCTTATTACGTCATCCGCCTCTGTCACGTTTTCAATTAGTGTATACAGGGATGTTCACAGAAATAACGTTGTACGTTACATCTCGGCTATTCATTCGGGCTCATAACGCGACTATTCGCCACACCATTGTTAACAACTTCTAAAGATTTCTTTAGGGTCAACGGGTATATTGAATTTCGTGTTGTGTTCATCATATAACAATTAATTTTGCTTGAGTTAGTTTTGGGTTTATAGGTGAACTTGAAGTCTGCTGTGTTATGCTGAAATGATATTGTTGTTGTGTCAAGCACATATATATAGTGTATATTTATATATTTTTTCAGCTTTACGCTGTATCCCGCATTTGGCAGGGTAGGTAGGCGGAACCTAGTATTAAGACACTCCGTTTTCCATTTTCCCTAGAATTCTGCAGTCGCTGTGCGTGTTGAGTGGTGAAAATCAACACCGCGCTCTGCCTCGACACCAGATCGAAGAAATCAAAATATTTTTAAGTTTAATTTCGTTTTCTTCGAATTGTCAAGGCTTTAAATGAAAAAAAAAAAACCATTTTGCAATATGCCATATTACGATATTTTTTAGGAAAAGTTCCAATATTTCATTCGATTAATTAGCATGCTAATTAATCGAATGAAATATTGGAACTTTTTCCTAAACTTTAATAGAATTATTAAATACTAGGCTTTAATTGACTGAACCACATTAAATTAACTTAGAACCAGTCCTCTAATTTACCTTATTTCTAAAATATCCCTACATTACGTTAGGTGGCTGTAAGACCGTACAATAGAGCTCTCGAAATCCTTCATCACAAAACTCCCTAATATACCTTTCTTTTGCTGTGTTTTCAATTAGTGTATACAGGATGTTAGCTGAAGCGTCGTATAGTACTTGTGTACCTACATACAAGTGTATTTATACTGAAACGACTATTGTTTCACTTGAAATAGATATAATCGTTTTCATTTTTAAATTTGTTTTATTATATAAAATGTTGCCTTATATTTAAACAAAAAATATATATTCTAGATGGGATGGGATGAGAATTTTTTTAAATAGAAATAGAAATTATATTTTGAAACGTTATTATGGTTGTTATAATGTTTTTAGTATGGATATAAATAAAATTCAGTAGATTTCAACCAAATTGTGAAATATTTAAAAAAGAAAGTAAACTTTTAATTTTTTTTAAGCTTCACACTGTATCTCTAGCGGGGTAGGCGGAGAGAACCGAGCGCCAAACGATCCGAATTAAATATATTCTACATGGAACTATGATGATTGTCCAAAGCACAAGAGTTTTGTGGAATTATTTGTTAAATCAAACAATAACAGCGACAATAAGTGCGACGGGTGTGGGTTCGATTTCCACTTGGCTTAAAATTATGATTAATTTAGTAGGTACCTTACTATAACCGCATAGCGCGGTAGGTAAGGGGAACTAGTTTCATAACATTCCGCTCTCATGAAGATTTCTGGAAGACATTGTGTGTTGAGTGGTGGAACTCAACGTCGCGCTTTGCCTCGTTACCAGAGCGAGGAAATTGAATATATTCAATATTTTATTTTCATTTCCCTAAGAATGAAAGAAGTGGGGAAAGAGAAAAGAGAATTTAAAGGTTCAACCCACAACCTGTCGCGTTTACTTCTAAGGGACCTTTTGCATATAATGCTAGGTTTATTTCGTTACTCTAATCAGTATAGAAATGTACCTAGTCTTTAAAGAGGTTAAGATAAGGTTTATTGGCAAGTGATGTATAAAATCAAATCAAATCAGCTTCAATCGTATAGACTCTCCGTTTTCCACTTTCCGCCGAATTCTGAAGATTTTGCGCGTTGACTGGCGGAACTCAACGCCGGATTTTTGCCTTGCGACCCAGAGCGAAGAAATGAAAATATAAATGTTAATAAATATTTCATTTTCTCGAGTGGGGATCGAACCCACAATCAGTCGATTTTACATTCACACTTGTGACCCTGTGCCACGACTGGCCTCAATAAAACTAATATATAAGATATAAATAATTTCTATTAAGAATTTCCCTTGACATGATGAACTGTTTCAACTACTTTCTTTACATCTACTCAACGACTATTACTGCACAGAACTATAAATTTTAATTAAATTTTAACTCGGATTCGTGTGTGCCATCCTTCGCGTTAATTCTTAAACGTCTGTTTGTTTATTGTTGTTTCGCGATTGTAAGTCAAACAGGAGCGTGTGTTTGCGTTGTGCTTGTTTTACTTACTTATTAGGGACCTTTTGCATATAATGCTGGGTTTATTTTGTAACTCAATTTGGTAAAGAAATGTAGGCTTTAATTGCGTTGGAATAAGGTTTATTGTCGTATCGTATCGTTACTAATCTCGACGTTATTTAGGTAAGTGATGTATTAAATTAGAGTCAAATTGGCAGGATGTTTTTTTTTGTAAGCTTAATGCTGTGAAAAGTTTTACTTAAATTTATCAGCTTCACACTGTATCCCGCACACAGCAGGGTAGGTAGAGGGAACCTAGTGTTAAGACAGTCCGTTCCCCACTTTCTGCCGGATTCTGGAGGCATTGCGTGTTGAGTGGCAGAACTCAACGCCGCGCTTTGCCTCGAAAACAGAGCGAAGAAATGGAAATATAAATTTAAGTAAATATTTCATCTCCTCGAGTGGTGATCGAACCCACAAACAGTCGGTTATACAGTCACACGTTGTGGCCCTGCGCCACGACTGGTCTCGACTGTATTTAAATACTTGTATTAATTATTTGTTATTGTGATAAATTGATATCTTTGACTTTTTATGCAAAATTCAAAATTTGATTTGGAAGATATTAAACTATTTGTAGGTACTACTATAGTTAACCCTAATGATTACTCAGAACTGATTAATAACTAATATAATGTATTAAAACTTTACCTTTACCTGTTAAGATCTATCATAATATATTACGATTGAGTGATGCTTAATTAAATTAATGAACAGTTTACAGAATCAATTAATAACTTAAGTATGACTTTTATTTATATTATGACTTATATTTACATATTTATAAGTGAAATTCAGTACATATTTTCTTGCTGCTTCACGCTGTGTCCCGCATGTAATAGGTTAGGCAGAGGGAGTCTAGTGTTAAGACACTCCGCTCCCCATTATCCGCCGAATTTTGAGGCATTGCCTGTTGACTGGAGGAACTCAACGCCGCGCTTTGACTCGACATCAGAGCGAAGAAATGAAAATATTAAGCCTCTGTGCCAAGACTGGCCTACATATTTGTATCAAAGAATATTCAAAAGAACTGAACTTAATAGTATAGTATAGATTTATTGCAAATTATTGTAAAATGAAGTGGAAATAAACGCACGTTACGTTACCTTTGAGATGCCGAGTGCCAATACGGCTCGATATCCGTTAGATATGTTGAAATGCTTCATTGTATTATATTTATACGGATGCGAACAAACAATAATCTTTCTTATTACCTACTATTAAAGCTTATATTTGTTTATTTTATTAATACATATATTATCGCATAGACGTTTAGTGAGAGGAATGCAGTCGCTTTAAGCAACGTATTTTTAAATCCCCAGTGATTTTTCTGGTTTGTCTGGACTGTCGTTCGTAAAATCAGTTGGTGTTTGATTTTCGTGATTTTTTTTTGGGAATACTTCTTATTTATATAGATTTTACTTATTTATATTGCGCTAACTGTATACCTAGCTACCTAAGCTTCTCCGGTTTAATGGGTACAAATCAAAGCATGATATGAATATCTTATATAGGTAGATGACGACGACTCGAAATATTCGAAAATAATTATAATAATAAACGGAGTGTTTATTAACTACAGAAATCTACTTAAATAGTTTTAATCTGTTTGTGTATGAATAATACAGGAATAATTTATTAATATTTTTAATAGCGTAACGCTGTATACACGCACACGGCAATGTAGGCAGAGGGAACCTAGTGTTAAGACACACCGTTGCCCACGTTTCGTCGAATTCTAGAGGCATTACGTGTTGAGTGGCGGAAATCAATGCCGCCCGTTGCCCCGACAAAAGAGCGAAAAAATCGAGTGAGGATCGAACCCACAACTAGTCGAGCTTACAGTCACACCCTTGTGCCACTGCGCCACCACTGGCCTCTATTATATAATAAAAGTTGAAATTTACAGGAAAAATTAATACAAACATGTTACACGTAATGGATGTATATACATTGCGTATGACACGAGTCCATTTGATAAATATTTAACAAATTTTGATAACTTTTTAATATTAATATTCTCGTTGGTCAGTTTTCTCGTTTTAAATTTTTTACATGATCGTTTTTTTATGATTATATACATACATATGTAAGTTATAGCTATATTTTATTATTGTTGAGGGCGTCGTAGTCGAGGCGCACAAACGTGCGACAATAAGTACGACGGTGTGGGTTTGATTTCCCCTTGATTAAATATATATATTTTTTATTTCGTCGCTCTGGTAACCAGGCAAGGGGCGGTGTTGAATTCCGCCACTTAATACGCAATGCCTTAAGAATTCGGTGGAACGGAGAATAGAAAAGTGTCTTAATATCAGAAAAATGTACCTAGTATAACCTAAAACTATATTTTTATCAAAGAAAAGAAGGAAAGTCTATTTATTTATTTAGTTTGTAGTATTGAGAAATTCGTTGAATTATAAACTTGGCTGATAATGGTGTTTAATGATGACATATGCGTTATATTTTATGAACATATGACACACACTACTACTAGGTATGGCTTACACGTATACATGCAAATTACATTGTATTTTCAATATGCTGTTAACTGTTACTAATATATTAACTTAGCATTGATCTTGTTACTTATTTGCAATATACATATGAACAAAATAAAAAACTATATTACAGACAAAAATCTAATTGATTTTTGTCTGTATTAATTGATTTTTGTCTATAATACAGACAAAAATCAATTAGATTTTTGTCTGTATTATAGTTTTTTATTTTTAGCTTCACGCATATAGTTGGGTAGGCAAAGGGAACCTTGGAACCTAGTGTTAAGACCCTCCGTTCACATTTTTAACACTTTTGTTTCCTCATTTTCCACCGAGATCTGGAGGCATTATTGCGTGTTGAGGCGTGAGAATGGAAGCCACATTCTTTTGCGTTAATAACAGCACGCGTGTGCTCCTGTGTCCCGATTTTCCTCTATTAATAATAGTTTTAATAATAGAAAAACAAAGCAAATATAGCACATGCCCCCACACAAGTTCGTCTCAACCCAACAAGTTATTCTATACATATCAGAAATACCTGAAATCACTGACGTACGAAATGATACGCGGTCAAAGAGGGTCCCGTCACAATGGACAGGGGTTGACACGTGTTGACTCCGAAATTAGTTGTAGGTGCCGTGCCCTACGCTACATCATATTGAGATCAGTTTTAATAAGGTGAAATAGTAATATCGTGGAGGAGAAATAGTTCAAATGTCTACAGTTGTATTGGAATAAGGTGAGGCCGTTCCGGTGTAGTGGGATAGTTTGTAAGTGCTGTAAACATGATGCTAGTGGATTTGATCCTGATTCGGGGGTTTAAATTATTTCATTATACTCTGCTCTGGCAAGACAAAGGGTGGTGTTGAATTTCGCCACTAAACGTGAAAAGTTTTGATTTAGATAAAAAAAATCAGCTTCACGCTGTATCCCGCACACAGCAGGGTAGACAGAGGGAACCTAGTATTAAGACAGTCCGTTCCTCTTCCGCTGAATTCAGGAGACATTGCGAGTTGAATGGCAGAACTCAACGCCGCGCTTTGCCTCGACACCAGAGCGCAGAAATGGAAATATAATTTTTAAATAAACACTATATTTCCTTGAGTGGATATCGAACCCACAATCAGTAGGTTTAAAGTGCTTGTGGGCACTTTGTGCCCCTCCGCCACGACTGGCCTCAAATTGATAGAATTTGATACGAAAGCGGAAAACTAAGTTTCTTATCTCTAGGTCTTGTCTATGCACACATACATGTGTATGGCGAATGTAGCGTAAAGATGAAAATGAATTTTTTTTTTTGGAAACTAGATAAAATATTTTATTTTTACACATTTATAATCATATATTTGAGTTCTTGTATTTTTATGTGTTTTTGTACATAGGTTTTTATCTTACTTTTACTTCTTGCATTCACTATTAATGTTTTTTTTTACAGGAATATGTTAAAAGCATTCATATTTAAAGCTCTTGTTTTTTTTCGCAGGTAAGACGTCGTTAGTTTTGTTTACGAGTCTCATCATTATCCGTAAGTTCAGGAACAGGCGCCCGATAAACATTTGCAGGTGTTTGGTTAAGCACTAACGTTTTTAATTAAAAGAGTTTCCTGTAGAACCTTATTTTTTATACTTTTTTAATGAAACTTTTATATAAAAGTACAGTATTTGCGCTATCGTGGTGCAATTTGCAAGTGGCGGTCTGTTAAGGCAAAGGTTGTGGATTCATTCTCAGTCGGAAAAATAACTTATTGTACCTATTTAAAAATATATTTTCATCATCCCGGTATACCAGCAAACCGCAATGCAAGAAACGCAAACGAAAAACAATAAAAATAATATTTTATCGTGATTTCATACAACAAACATGATTTCTTTGTTTTTATTTTATTTTATAGAACGAGATCCTTCGTGTGTTATCCGATTCGCGCTTGTAATATTGTAAGATCGTGCCATTTTTTCATTTTTTAATTTATTACAAAAGAAGAGAACAAAGTGGTTACATTGTCTATTTATTATTAAACCTTACGTTTTAAACTACAACACTGAATAAACAGAAGCTATTAAAATAAATATCGTACGTAGTGAAATAATAAGTTTTTTATATACTGTCTCGTAAAAAATACGACTTATAAGCAACAACCTTCTCGGTTTTTATTTGTACCGCGACTGGCCAAGTTAAAATATTAAAAAAAATACTTCTAATACTTATATAGTTGCTAGGTAACGAAAAGTATCTTTTTATATATATTTATTTATAGATTTACGTTTTTTTCCTTACTGGGTTAGCTTAGAGAATCCACTGAAGAAGGAAGTAACGATAAGACATTTCGTCCTTTCCACTCAAGTTTTGAGATATTTCTCGTTGAATGGTGGAACTTAACGCCGTGTTTTATTTAATTAAACCAAAAAGTGATTATTGAGCGGACGGAGCGTCTTTAAAGTAGATTTCTCAGGTTCCCTCTGACTTCTATCTTCGAGATATAGTGTGAAGCTACAAAAAACTTTATTAAAGTGATTTAACATACATAAATATATACAAATAAAATATATACAAATGTCTATTGCATTAGCATTGATGACTCGACGCACGGGTGAGTCTGGCTGTTCTTGACAGTTTCTCAAGAACTACGATGGCCACAAGGCTGCACTTAATACTTGCCATAAATAATATACATTGTTTGTTTTTTTCTATATATTTGTTATTTTATTATATATTTTAAAAAATATAGTGTATAATTACGACGGTGGTGGATTCAATTCCCACTCAATACAATTATTTATTTTTATTTAGACAAAGCGCCACGGTAAGTTGTGCCGCTCAACACGCAATGTATCGAAAATTGGATGTAAAATAGGAACGTAGTGGCTTCACACTAGGTTCTCTCTGCCCACCCTGCTATATGCGGAATACAGCGTCAAAGCTAAAAATAACTATTTAATATATTTATGTTAATATTTATATTTAATATATATATTTAATTATTTAATATATAGATTTTTTTAAAGTTATCCAATTTGTCTTTACTGTGTTTATTGTGACAAATCACTACCCATACGTAATACAGTAAAAAAAAAATGTTTTATTAAACGAATTCATTATACGTATATATATCGTATAGGATATACGATTTTGCCGTACGAATTAACTGATACTCGCTAATACTGCCTAGGGATCTATTCTAAAGGACAAAAGCGCTCTTCCCCCATTACGGTAATGCTCAGCTAAACTTGACTGATTACATACCCCCGGGGGGTGAATTTTTCTCACGTCACAGTGGTTGGTATATTAGTGGGTGTTAGAGGATTTTGTAAGTAATCGAAGTTTGTGATTAAACGGTAAGGTGCTTCTGTTCTAAGCGTTTTTTTGTTTATTTTTTTTTCTTTATGGATTTTATATTATTATTTTTTTTGAGGGTATGCAAAGGGAACGTAGTGTTAAGACACTCTGTTCCCAACTTCTCGTCAAATTTAACGAGGCTTTGAACGTGTTAAGTGGCGGAACTCCCTTCCCCTCAACCTCTTTTACCTTGCTATTAGAGCAAAGACATGAAAATATTAATATATAATAACTCATTCCTTCTAGTGGAAAACGAACCCAAAACCGTCGTGTTTATAGTCACACGCTTGTGCCACTGCACCTCAACGGCCTTGTATAGGATTTATGTGTAATTAATATATTGGGAACTTTTAGATATTATGTATCGTATTTTAGCTTATTTATGCTGTTTTTGTCCTTTAGTACTAATGCTTAACACCGGGGATGTATAATTTAGACTTTAGAGGATATCTTAATCGATGCATATACAACTTAATTATTGTTTTAATTTATATAAAACTTAAATATAATATAGCATTTATATATTTTTTTCTATAAGTAATTTCTCTTTTATATAAGTACCTAAGTAGAATCTTTAATATGAAGGATCTCAAAGGATTAATACGCCGTCTTATTTTTTAAAGGTTGCCAATTTTATCTTTTTGTGTCTTAATTTAATTCCATTCAATCGTGTTATTTTTTATATTTTGTTTTTTCGTTTTGGCTGAACGCGTAATGTTTTTGTATTATTATATATTAAATATTTTGTTTTTATAAGTGGTATTTAAAATAATTTAACTATAATGAATATGATATCATTTTAATATAAGAAGCTGCAGTGTCGTATGAAGTAAATGTTTAATATTTTATTTCCTCACACTTGAAACAAGGCAAAGCGCGGCGTTGAATTCCGCTACTCAACACGTTATTTTTTTAAAATTCTGCGGAAAGTAGAGAACAAAAGTGCCTTAATGTAAAGTGGCGTGTGCCATAATAAATACGGAGTGTTTTAACATTGGGTTCCCAGATTCCCTCTGCGTACCCACGATACAGCGTAAAGCTATTAAATGTAAATCCATCATTCATGTAGCCATCTAGGTATGTATGATGGATCTATATTTATAGGCAACAAGTACATTAGACACGACGCGGCGTCCCACACACTTTGTTTCAGACGCAATCGAGGTCGACTACCATTCTCTATTGTTTACAATATACGACATATTGTCGTTGGTCCCGATGGTTCAATCAATACAAGGGCGTGCTTAAGTGGTGTTGCTTAACCTTTTGTTGTTGTCGTTCTTGTTGTTACATTAGCTACGGCGTTCAAGGGTGGGTCTAGTATAAGAGAATTTAAGGGAAATATTTGGTAGTTGGCTTGTGTGTATATTAAAATGTCAGTAAATGTGATGTTTTTTTTGTTGATGTTTTTATTTTTATATACATTTTTAGTTGATCTGGAAATGCTAAATCAATAATAATATTGTAAAAATAATTTACTCGTAGGCAGTTCCAAGGTTCCATCAGCCATCATCCAATGCCATCATCAGATCAGCTAGACGGTATCATAATATTGTATTGTCATTTAATTCACATATAACTGCCAAGTTTCATGATGATACAGTAACTAGAAGTGCTTGCACTTCAGATTCTTAGATTTTATCACATACTTTGTTACAACTCGACCTAAAATAATATTAAAATACAATAATATTAACTTAAACTATGTGTGTAAACGCGATAGTAATGGGTTTGATTCGGGGAATGTATTAATATTTTCATCTTTTCGCTCTGGTAACAAGGCAAAACGTAGGCATTAAGTTTCGCCACTTAACACGCAATACCTCGAAAATTCAACGGTAAGAGAGGAATAGAGTGTCTTAACACTAGGTTCCCCTTTGCTAAACCTACTGCTGCTTTTTCTGAATCAAAACAGGTATTAGATATACCTTTTACTTATTTTTAAGTTAACATTTGTTACTTTAAAACTAATTTCACAACAACCATTCCAATGGAAGACGTTGTTATTAATTAAAAATGCAACATTAAACATACACATATATAATACAAACCAGTTTGTACCCGAGATTGTTATTGTGGTTAATTAATCGAGAGCCTCCACCGCATCTGGAGCGTGTGATTTAACCTTGCAGGTTGCGCTTGGTGTGTGACGACGTGATGATCTTAGTATTTACTTCTATAAAACGTGAGGATTTGATACTTTGTAATTCTATATATGTACATAATAGACGATAAATTGAGAACGAAAACTTATTATCTTTTAATAGCTTAATTCTCTCTCCAGCATTACTCAAAACGCAATCACATACAGCGATCAAGCAAACATTTTGATGCAACACTGCACTGCACTGCACTGCACTGGATAGCATACTATTGCATACACTCTACATATTATTGCGTTTGACAGATGTCGTTAAAATTGCTTTGAATAAATCAACACGTCTCACAGCCGGAATCTGGGCTTCGTATTCATGTCCATACATATTCATACCAGTTGCTATGGTTGTTCGTCGTAGTCGGCGCTATGACGGACTCTATCTGTTGATCTGTTCCTGTCCGGCTCCACGTTGTGGGGATCAGTGTATCGATCAGATCGATCTTGTATAATAAGATGTATGTATGTATGAGGGATAGAAGAGATATTTGTTGTTTTATATATGGATATTGGTGAGAGAGTATTGTTGGTTTTTTTTTCTGTTAATGTTGTTGTGATTATTTATTTTTGATATTTTTGAGCTTCACGCTGTTTTGGCAGTGGTAACATAGTGTTAACACACTCTGTTTCTCAGTTTCTATGGAATTCTGAGACATTGAAGGTAGAGTGAGGTGGAACTGAACTTTTTTTCTCCTCTTGTTACTAGACCGAGAAAGTATTGGTATTAAATATTTCATTTGAGTAAAAGTAGAACCCACAACCGTCGCGTTTTCAATCAGTACGTTGTGCACTGTCGACGGCCTCAATCACAGAAGTATAGTAAAGTATGTGAAGTTAATATTGTATTATTCAATCATTTTTACATTTTCATATATGTATATCTGTTATCAAGATACCCTTTCATTTAGCTTTCATGGTAAATTGGAACAGCCAGATAGTAACAGGCAGATTCTGTGTTGTATTGAGAGGTCGATAGTCGGTATCTACTAATATTTACTGGCTTAGTTTGGGTACTTCATTACTATACCAGCACAAAGTCATCTTATTCTATTAATATTTAATTTCAATTTGTTAGAAAGTATAGATTATACATTTAGAGGTTCATATATATTATTTATGAATCTATTTATGTATTCGTATAATAATATGTTTATATATTAAACCTCTTTTTTATTGAATGACGTATATAGGGTTCACAACCGAAATTTGATATACATATATACATAATAAAGAGAGAATTTCCCTTTTTTCTACTCTACAGTAGAGTTAAAGTGAAAAACTGACTGTGAAAGAGTGCCTACACTTTCAACAGTCACCGCCTGGCCACTAATGGCAATTTTTCAGTAATAAATATAATTGTGTTTAAATCACTTATACATATAAACGTATAGGAAACCGCCATCAAACGTCGGGTTTGCCTCTTTGCGGTGAGTGAGGTTTGCGCGAGATTATCGACTGAGATAAAATGATTAACAGCTGTCTACATTTGAAATACTTTTATACTTTATTTCTTTAAAGGTTCAAGTGTAATAAAAGTTAGCTTCTGTGTTGGCAAAGAGAGCCTAGTGTTAAAACACTCCGCTCCCCACTCTCCGCCGTATTCTAGAGGCATTGTGTGTCGCGGAACTTGAAGCCGCGCTTTGCCTCGTTATAGTTATAACGATGGAAAAAAAAACTAAATATTTCATATCCTCGGGCGGGAATCGAACCCACAACCAGTTGCGCATATGGCCTCGTAATCGCAAAATATATGACTAAGATGGTTTGTTAATAGTTTTCTCAATATCGTATAACTGTATAGATGACCCCGTGGCCTCTGTACAGTTATTAGCTAACGGTTGTAGTTAGTTACTTAAGCATGGTCAATATGTTGGCATTGCGTGTTGAGTGGCGGAACTCAACGCCGCGACGCTTTGCTTCGACACCAGAGCGAATAAATGAAAATATACGTTTAAGTAAATATTTCAATTCCTCGAGTGGGTACCGAATCCACGACCAGTCACGTTTAGTCACACTTTGTGCACTTTATGCTACCTTGTACTACATCTTATTTAAATTTTGTATTCTAATTTAAAATTGCGTTTTTTTTACTTCGGGGATGCGGTCATTGTTTTCAATTAACAGTTCCAAGGCACTCTTTAGTTCAATTACGCAAAGTACTCACGCAAGGCAAAAATTGATGATATTTGTTTTTGTTTATTTTTTTATATTTTTGTCTATTTTTGTACTACAATGATGTAAGGACATGCAAATATTTTCTTTCATTTTTAATATTAAACTTTAACTACTGCGTAGGTACAAGTAACATGTTGCCAGTCGTGGCGCAGAGGCACAAGGGGTTGTGGGTTTGATTTCCGTACGAGAAAATAAAATATTTAATATTTTAATTTCTTTGCACTGGTGTGGAGGCAAAACGCAGCGTTGAGTTCCGTCACTCGACACACAATGTTTCCAGAAATCAACGGAAAATGGGGAGCGGAATGTCTTAATACTAGGCTCCCTTTTCCTATACTACATACGGGATACAGCGTGAAGTTTAAATAAAAAACTATAAATTTCCAATGAGATTCGCTAGATATTTTTAGTTAGTAAAGTATCTGCTTTTAGAGAATCTTGACATTGAAGAATTCAAACCTAAACTAGTTCTCATTATTATACACACAGTAAATTCTGCGCATAGTGGAGTAGCCAAAGGGAACCTGGGAAGCTAGTGTTAATATACTCCATTAACATAATGTCCTTCATCTTCCGCCGAGTTCTTACTGTATTGCGTGTTGATTGGCGGAGATTAACGCCGCGTTTTGCTTCGTTACCTAAGCGAAGAAATGAAAATATTCAACTTTTCATTTCTTTCTGTAGGAACAGCCTCGACCAGAGTTTATCATAATCAAACCTATAGTTATTTACGCTGTATTCTGAATAATTATGTTTACAATTTACATATTCGTGTTGAACGTAAGGTAATTAATTACTGACATTTGTTGTGACTAAAATCAAGAGACTTACTCATGGAGGCCAGTCGTGGCGCAGGGGCACGAGGTGTGACTGTAAAACCGACTGGTTGTGGGTTCGATCCCCACTCGAGGAGATGAAATATTTACTTAAATTTATATTTCCATTTCTTCGCTCTGGTGTCGAGGTNATATATATATATATATATATATATATATATATATATATATATATATATATATATATATATATATATATATATATATATATATATATATATATATATATATATATATATATATATATATATATATATATATATATATATATATATATATATATATATATATATATATATATATATATATATATATATATATATATATATATATATATATATATATATATATATATATATATATATATATATATATATATATATATATATATATATATTCACTCATTTCGTTATTGTTTGAGAAGAATAACTTGAGATCACGTACGTATTCGTGTCGCCCCCGTTCTTAGGTCTCGCCACACGTGCCGTACACGCCACGTCGAAACCAATTAACCACCGCTTGTGTTCTATTAATTATCACGAGAAGTTTCGTGTGCTAACGCCACTATATTACAGAAGAAATAAATGTATTAGTAAGTAATTATCTAGGTAGTTTGATCTACGGAAGGCTGATTGGAGTTGAATATGTTTTTATTGTAATATGTTTTTTATCTTAGATATTTAATATTTTCCTTTTCTCGCGGGAAATTGACACCTGACATTAAAACCTGTTTTCCGTCCAATATAGAGTTTTTGTGTTACCTTCTTTTCGTTCAAGTATCTAACATTACCCATATTATAACGTAGCGGGATTTGAACCCGCGCCTCTTGGAAATCGCCCCAAGTGTGGAATATCACTTTAAAAATATATATAAAACAATATTGCCCATATTATGAATATATCTATATACCATATATATACATATATAGCAATTAAATTCCGTTTGAAACAACCACTCATCAATAATTAATAACAATCAATATACACTCAATTCGAGTCCGTGTTTATGGGATCGCGGTGACGGGGTCTGTTTGTTCTCCGTAATTAACATCGACGTGACACACCATGTCTTCACGGCAATACGAGAAGTAATCACGCCTTCATTAGTGTCACGTAATATCGCGTGCCATGCGCACTGTTCAAAGTTGTTGCTAAATTATTATGCTTAGTGCCTCCGTGTTGAGGAGAGATCTCTTTCCCACGTTCTCTTATTGATGGTGCTTGGCCCTGGATTGGACCTTGAAGTTTCTCTTTTGATTGTGTCCCGCTAAGTCGCTATGTTCTGCAGTTTGTGCGGGTTAAAATATATTTCGTGTCGAGAAGTTGAATAAAAATAAACCAGCTTCAAGCTGTATCCCACACACAGCAGGGTAGGCAGAGGGACCCCAGTGTTAAGACACTCCGTCAACTTTCCCTCAAGTTCTGGAGGCATTACGTGTTGAGTGGCGGAACTCAGCGCTGTGTTTTGCCTCGATAAAACAACGAAGAAAGGAAAATATAAATATAAATAAATATTTCATTTCCTCGAGTGGGGATCGAATCCACAACCAATCGATTTTACAGTCACACTTTGTGCCCCTGCGCCACGACTGACCTCTGGTCCTTCTAAGCAAATAAATAATTTTAAGTCTCTGAAACTTATACTATTATATACTAGGATCACTATAAAACATTTTGTAAAATATAATACGTCTAAAGCAAAGGAAACAGTATTAACATAAAATCGATGAATGGCTGCTCGTTCATTTGTAAATTAGATTTCATCCGATAGTCATATGATCGTTGCTCTGGAATGAACTCAACATATGGTATTATTTTTTTGTGCTGGTTTATAATTCTTCTACAAAATATAGCTGTTAATAATTATTATATTTATTTGGTGTTTAATAAATATGTCGTTACATTCTAAGTTTTGGTTAAGTCTTCATCATTTTGGCTGATTGAATGATTTTAAATAACTTTTCCATCTATGCTTACTGTTATTAGGTTACAAGTTCGATTTCTGCTCGGGGAATATATATTTTTTTATATTTTTATACGATAGATTGAATTCTGACTGAAGTTGATGACTGTGAATGATTTGTCGGTTTATTTTGTATTATACGAAAAAAAGTATTAAAAATGTTTATAAAAATGTATTTATTTTGTTAGATAAGGTTAAATGGAAAATGCAAATCAGTACATACTTTTTACTTCTTATAAGTAAGAATTACGTATGACCGCAGCGCAGGTACAGTGGATCACATTGATACTTAGCGATATTTAGTCTCATATTATATGTATTTACCCATAGTAATATTATTGAAGCCAGTCGTGGCGCAGGGGCACAGAGTGTGACTGTAAAATTGACTGGTTGTGGGTTCGATCCTCACTCGAGGAAATGAAATATTTATTTGCATTTATATTTTCATTTCTTCGCTCTGGTGTCGAGGCAAAACGCGGCGTTGAGTTCCGCCACTCAACACGTAATGCCTCCAGAACTTGGTGGAAAGTGGGGAACGGTGTGTCTCAACACTAGGTTGCCTCTGCCTACCCTGCTGTGTGCGGGATACAGCGTGGAGCTGATTTATTTATTTATTTTTTTAATATTCTTGAATAAATCGCCGACCCAATACAAAAAAATTGAATTCAAACCTCTTCAGTTTTATAATATTAGTAATCAAAGTATAATTAAAGTATAATTGAAAAAAATCTGAATTATTGTACGTTTATTATATGTATGTATGAATAGTTAATGTTTAATTTACATGTCACGCGGATGCTATCCGTCACGCGCGGCGGTATCTGCGTCACGTAAAATTGAAAATAAATTACACTTTTGAAACACGGGAAAAAACATGATTTATACGTCTATAAATATAAATTGATCGTGATACGGTAGTGTGTAAACTAAATTATAAAGTAACTTATAGGTGTAGCTTAAAATAAAAGTTTTTTTTAAGGTAATGAAGATTTTTTTTTAACTTTACGCTTGTATGCCGCTTACATGACAGGGCAGGCAAAGGGAACCGGGAAACCTAATGTTAAGACACTCCGTTCTTATTAGAACACTCACAGTTTCCGCCGAATTCTTGGGAGGCATTGCGTGTTGCGTGGCGGAAGTCAACGCCGCACTTTGCCTCGTTACCTCAGGGAACAAATTAAAATATTAAATATTTCATTTCCTCGAGTGATGATATTTTTGAGACAACATCATGGGTGTATCTAGAGGTATTTCCTAAGGGGGGCCTTGGCTTCAAACAGATATGTTCCTGCAAAGGTATTTTTTTGTTCTCAGGGTGTTTTTTTAGTATAATTTCCGTGATGGGCACAAGAATATTCTGGGGTGGGCACGCACCACTCAGACTCCCTATTCCTACAACCATACGTATTAAGTAACGGAGTATAACGCGAGATTAAGCGTTACTATACTAGAAAAATATATATTTTGATTTTTAAACCTTTAAAAAGGATCGAACCCATAACTATTGTGCGTGGTACAGACATACCAACAGTGTCACTATTACTCAGATATCTACATACGTACATACAAATAGATATATAATTATATATACATATATAACCACACACTAACCACACAAGACGATCGATTATCAAGTGTCGACCGCACCCCAAAGTTCGCGTGATAAACTCCACCGCCGTATATTTCATTTCGCCTGTCATTAATCTTGTCTAGCATCAGCTCGATCGACTGTTTGTTTGCTTCGATATAAATTTAATTTAATTTCAATTTTCTATTTGCGCATCTTCGATAGATCGTGTTTGAGGCCAGTCGTGGCGCAGGGGCATAAAGTGTGACTGTAAAATCGACTGGTAGTGGGTTCGATCCTCACTCGAGGAGATGAAATATTTATTTAAATTTATATTTACATTTCTTCGCTCTGGTGTCGAAGCAAAGCTCGTCGTTGAGTTCTGTCACTCAATTTGGTAGAAAGTGGGGAACGGAGTGTCTTAACACTAGAATCCTACCCTGCTGTGTGCGGGAAGCTGATAAAAAAAATGTAGTTATGATATTTAACACAATTTAATATTATTATAGAGTAGCTCATAGGTATTTGTTAGTTATATAGCGCGATAGTTGTTGGTTTGAATAAAAGAAATTCATATTAAAATGTATGTTTATAGAATATCTAAATTTTCTCAGTTTAGTTAGTCAGTGTGATGTTATCAACTACTGTGCTTTTTTAAAGAGCAAAAGTCTTTTTTTTATCTTTACGCTGTATCCTCCATATTATAATAGGGTAGGCAGAGCTTAACGCTGCGCTTTCCCTTGTTACCGGAGCGAAGAAATGAAAATATTTCTAAATAATTATTCATTTTTCCGAGTGGGAATCAAACCTATTACCGTCGCGTTAGAGTCACACGCTTGTTCTACTGTGCCACGATGGCTATTATATTATGCTGGATGCGCAATGAGGCCAAAATTTCTTAGTAACAAGTTTTTTTATATTTAATTAAATTAAATTGAGCTTTTGTTTTTATATAGTTCAACTAAAGATAACTAGTTTCCTTTGTTATTAAAATTTCTTCAATTTCAACCTACAATCTAATTCTTGTGAACGTTTCAGTCTACAATAGCGTCGATTTATCAAAATGTATGCTTTTAATTTTCGTAAATGATTCGTGTATCCGCATATTGGAAAGCTTAATAGTTGTCTCGAAAGGCATTGTCTTTTAATAGATTTCGTGACTTATCATTTTTTTAAGTTAACTTTTTTGGTGTACTATACCTATTTATGTAATGTATTTTATTGAGGCCAGTCGTGGCGCACAAAGTGTGACTGTAAAATCGACTGGTTGTGGGTTCGATCCCCACTCGAGGAGATGAAATATTTACTTAAATTTATATTTCCATTTCTTCGCTCTGGTATCGAGGTTAAGCGCGGCGTTGAGTTCTGCCACTCAACACGCAATGCCTCCGGAATTCGACAGAAAGTGAGGAACGGAGTGTCTTAACACTAGGTTCCCTCTGCCTGTCCTGCTGTGTGCCGGATACAGCGTGAAGCTGATTTAATTTTGATTTTGTTAAAGCGAAGCGAAGCTCTTACTGGTCCAAGGTATGTTTCGTTGTAATGCTACTCCTCCTCGACCGTTAAACCTACAGCGCTAGAATTTTTCAGAAACGTTGTGGACGACACGGTGATGCCAGCGAAGTAGTTTGGTAAAAAACTATAATTTTAATTGTAGTTTTTGAGTAAATGATCAAAATGTGTCCCATGGAGTAGAGCTAAGCTTCGAAATTCACGCGCACAGATTGAACTTTGACTAACCTAAATCAACGCGTGCGAACAAAAACAGAAAATTTCGCAAAAAAATCGCAAATTTTTGCGCAACATAGCTTCGCTCATCTCCACCCATGTGGTGGATCCTAGTTAATATATAATACATTTTATTAATACAAATATATATTTCTCTGAATTTAACTGATTTTTTTTCCGTATAGATAGGTATTGTTAAAATCTATTAACTATTGTCATTAATGATTAGAATTAAATGAACGTTACGTCGGCTTACACTGTATATCTGCTAAATCCGTTTGTTATTTTCTCGTTATGTATATTTTATACCATTGAGGCCGGTCGTGGCGCAGCGGCACGAGGTGTGACTGCAAAATCGACTGGTTGTGGGTTCGATCCCCACTCGAGGAGATGAAATATTTGCTTAAATTTATATTTCCATTTCTTCGCTCTGGTGTCGAGGTTAAGCGCGGCGTTGAGTTCTGCCACTCAACACGCAATGCCTCCAGAATTCGGCAGAAAGTGGGGAACGTAGTGTCTTAACACTAGGCTCCCTCTTCCTACCCTGTAAAATGCGGGATACAGCGTAAAGTAGATTTTTTTTTCATAAAACCATACATTCGGTATATATATCATCCTATCCTACATCTAAATAGCACATACAGTGTGAAGTTAATATTTAAAACAATATGACTACAAGATAGGACGTGAGTTACGGGATCTAACCGCGACTAACATTAAGGTAATAATTAAAAGTTGAAGGTTAGTTCGAGTTCGTCTCATTAAAAGTTCTCACCTAAACTCAACAACAATCTTGTAGCGGAACACAATACCTTATGAATTTAACTTTACCTGTTTGTGTATAGATATGTTGGTATAATTAATGGTGCTGTTACGTTGTTGTGGTGTTACGCCAGTGTGGTGCCGCGGGTGGACTGTAGACGGTTGTGGGTTCGATGCCCTCTAGGGGTAATTATTTATTTTCATATATTATATATACCTTTTGAGACAAAGTGAAATAAGATTTGTAATATCTTCTTATAAGTATTTTGTAAAATCTTCTTATAAGTACCAAAAGTTAGTATTCAAAGTTTGTAAAGTTTTAATGATTATTTACAAAACTATAATATATAACAAATATATAAAATATATTTATAATGGATATATCTATCCTAATATAATAAAAATTGAGGCCAGTCGTGGCGCAGCGGCACAAAGTGTGTCTGTAAAACCGACTGGTTGTGGGTTCGATCCCCACTCGAGGAGATGAAATATTTCCATTTGTTTGCTCTGGTGTCGAGGTTGAACGCGGCGTTGAGTTCTGCCACTCAGCACGCAATGCCTCCAGAATTCGGCAGAAAGTGGGGAACGGAGTGTCTTGACACTAGGTTCCTTCGGCCTACCCTGCTGTGTGCGGAATACAGCGTGAAGCTGATAATAAAAATTGAGGCCAGTCGTGGCGCAGCGGCACGAGGTGTGACTGTAAAACCGACTGGTTGTGGGTTCGATCCCCACTCGAGGAGATGAAATATTTACTTAAATTTATATTTCCATTTCTTCGCTCTGGTGTCGAGGATAAGCGCGGCGTTGAGTTCTGCCACTCAACACGCAGTGCCTCCAGAATTCGACAAAAAGTGGAGAACTAAGTGTCTTAACACTAGGTTCCCTCTGCCTACCCTGCAGTGTGCGGGATACAGCGTGAAGCTGATTTATTTATTTATTTATTTAAATATAATCAAGCGGAAGAGTTTGTTTGTTTGTTTAAACACTAAAATCTCTAGATCTTGTTTTGTATGAAAGCTACATTTCCCAGGATTGCTGTGGGCGATATAACAATACTAATGAACGCTATCAAATTGCTTTAAGCGCGTGCACTGCAAAAATAGTAAAATACAATACATTGTATGACAAAAATATTCTCCTTTAATAATTCTAACAAAAGTCCGCGACACCGCGACAAAAATTATTGAAAATTGCAAGGCTTGTTTGTGTGGATGTTTCACAGAATCACTTTTTGACATAGTTATTGAAAATTACGAGCGAAAGTTATTCCATCATCAAAGATTTTTTTCGAAGATAAGTAAATGTAAAATTAAAATAATCCAACGCTCTGTTTACGGCGGCAACTCTAGGTTCGCAAGGGGCGCCCTTGCCGCCGATGACATACTCTCAACCCCACTCGAGTAAGTTGTTCATGATTGAATGTATTAATCTGTTGGCAAATGCAGCTTAATAAAAGTAAATAAAAGGTGGTATGCGGGCGAAGCCGCAGGTGGGCCGCTAGTATAACATAGTTGTTAAAATTTCGTCCTTAATTATCTTAATTTAACTTTTTCTAGCTTTCAAGTCCTTGTTCCTAGATAAAGCAAGTGGCGACTGCCATACCGAGAAATACACAATTTTTCATTACGAAAATAAAATTATTATCTACAGTAGCGCAAATAAGATAAAATTGTAAAACTTACTTTAAACCAAAGATAAATAAGCTTTGAAGTTTAAGAGTACTTGTTCAAGCTTAAAAAATCTTGTATATTTATAATTAAAAAATCATTTGTAGGTTTGTGAAACTATTTTAAATGGATATTCTTTCTCCAGCGTGTGATAGTTAGTACTAACCACCATCCAAGTGCAATCACGGCCTGTGCTAGAATAGCTTTGCAATATCGAAATATTTGTAACTTTGTGTTATTATAGTAAGTCGCTGAAAAACGCAAACACTTATGTAAATATCATAAAAAAATCTCTTTGAATGTAATCAACTCTCGTAAAAATTTTTTTTTTACTGTTTCCTGATTCGAGTACATTTTATAACACGTTATCATTAAGCTACGCCTATAAAGCTTTTATTAATTATTCTATATAAATACCAGTAGATTTTAAAGGTACTTTTTAAAAAATCACCGGTAATTTTATTTGCCACAGCCCTTGAAACTTTTTGGTAAAATTTAACTTATTTAAAATTTATTTTTATTTTATGTTATTTCCAATATCTATCAATCGACAGTTTAAAACTGTAATGTGATACAAAAGGCATACTTTTGAGCTATATTGAGAAATAAAATCACGACCGCAGACGCAACAGTCAGGGTGGATTTGTATTTTTTTCCAAATAACACATTTTGCCTTAAATCTGCTGAAACACTGAAACTCACTGAACATACATGGGGGTCGAAATGACCCATACCTTGGTTCTCTACCCATAGACAACCGTTGTACCGTCGATCGTTTTACACCCTGTTTATACATATAACGTATTACATAAAAATATAGATTAAAATAATATATTTAATCAATGACCTCAAAAAAAACATTAATTTTGTAATAAATCGAATACGATGAATACTTCGTTACTGTAGAATATATTTTAATTAAAAAAAAATTGATAATTAAAATATAAAGACCGCCCTTTCCCTAATTGTAGCATTTAGAAAATCCTCACCATAAAGACCATTTAAACCGAATGAAGCTTGTGATCCTACAGGTGGTTGCTTTTAAACCGGCGTTTTAATTCCAACGTGTATTTTTTTATATAAAAATCTTTTTATTTTGCATCACTCTTTGTGGACGTTTGCCTTTTATCTTCCCTTTGGAAGTCTTTTCGATGAATGCATGCTAAAGTTTAAATGATTTCAGTATATACCTAAGTAAGGCTTTTTTGAGTATTTAATTTTAAAAATTGTCTGAGATCGGAGTGTTTTAACGCTACGTTAACAGGTTCCCTCCGCCTAGCCTTCTATGTACGGGATAGAGCGTGAAAAATCAGCAAAGCAGGCAGAAGGAGCCTAAATAAGAAGAAAGAGGAAATGAAGATAATAATTCATTCCCCCAAGTGAGAATCGAACCCACAACCGGCACGTTACACTGCTTACACACCCTTACCGCATAGTCGTCGTACCTTATCGCGACGACTGGCCTTAAAATAATATTCTCAGCAAATGTAACTTTATTCCATATTATTCATAGTCCACAACTAACTATTCGGAGAGATTTACGCCGCGGCCACATCACCGGCTCTCGTAAACTTTCCACGATGTCGCCCGTGATCGTGACACTTTAGTGTCCAGTTTAGGAGAAATATCGCTTGTACACACTTGCCATGTCGTATAACGCCAGCTGTGAATCAGCTTTTATAGTTTTCGTTGATATATCTATCGCAACATGTCGTGAAAATTGTGTTTTCATGTCGATTACATCGTAAAAGTACCAGTGGATGGCAGGGTTTAATTTTTTTTGGTTTGAAAATATTTGATTAAGAAAAGAAATAAAGGTCAGTCGTGGTGCATAGGCGCAATGTGTGACTATAAACGCGACCGGTTGTGGGTTCGATTGCCACTCGGGGAAATGAAATATTTTTATTTTCTTCACTTGTTGTCAAGGCAAAGCGCGGCGTTAAGTTCCGGCCACTCTGCACGTATTGCCTGCAGATTGTGGCAGAAAATGGGTAACGGCTTGTCTCAACACTGGGCTTACTCTGCCTGCTCCTCTCTGTGCAGGATACAGCGTGACGCTAAAAAAATGAAATAAAATATTACTTTTTTAAGTTACTTTTTTTTATTACACTGTTATTTTTAACTTGGTTATTATTGTACCTTGAAGAATTGTGAGAGTAACCATACTAAGTCATTTTTAATTAACACCATAATCCATGTAAGTCGTTATTTATCAATTAGAATAAAATATCATATTGTGATGAAATGTTATTACAACTGAATGTCTTTAAATTATGAACTGGAAACAATGACAAAGGTAGAAAAGAGAAATTAGATAAGAGAAAAAAAAAGTTTTTTTACACTCTCTTTAAGGAGAGATGTTCATTATTTCAGCGGAACTAAAAAAATACATTTGCATAGAAATACGTAAATTATTATTAATGTAATTTTGTTAATAATTTAGTAAAATAAAAAAATATATAAATTTCTATGAATATCTCTTTTATTTAAATTACCTTTCCCTCTTGTAAACAAACAGTTTGAAATAATATAGCTATACTCCGTTTCACGTTACACAAAATAAAAATGCAATTTACATCCAATATTGAAATTGACAAACGTATGGAAATACTGACAAAGCTACATACAAACATATATACATACATATATGACACTGCGCCGAATTGTTTCTTTTAAATAACACACCGGTGGAGTCGGACGTGGAATGAAACGTAAAATTGAAAAGTTGGTTCGGTTTCGAAAACAGTACGGCGTGAGGGTCGCGAGGGCAAACAGAACGTGGATCGTTTGCTCCGAGCACACATTGCTGTGCAAAGCAGTTTAGGACGCAAAAGGCGCTATCCGGCAAAATTTTTAACGAATCTTCTCTCTCTCTCTCTCAATCTTTTTGAATCGTGATCATTTTCATAGGTTTTTCTCCTAATTTTGTGTGATATTTTTGTTTGTTTCAGTCAGAAACGTTTGAAATAGTATAGGTTTGTGATATTAAAAATTGTTGAAAAATACATGTAAATATTATCTGCAATATTCACTTAAAACATAAAATTATAGTTAAGGCCGTTTGTGGCGCAAGAGCACGAGACGAGAGACTATGTAAACTCGACAGGTTATGGGTTTAATTACCGCTCATGGAAATGAAATTTGATTTGTTTCATTTCTTTGCTCCTATATCGAGGCGAAGCGCGGCGTTAAATTCCGCCACTCAACACACAATGCCTCCAGAATTCGCCAGAAAGTAAGGAATTTAAGTGTCTTAATGGAAACGGAATGTCTTAACACTAGGTTCCCAGGTTCCCTCTGCCTACCTTGCAACATGGGAGATATAGCGGGAAGCTGAAAAAAAACATGAAACTATAATCACGTATTCGGGTCGCTACCTAATGATAGAAGAGGTGTTTTCTGCTTTCGTAACAATTTACGACTGTACGTCCCTTATCGCGCGGTCGGCGAAGCCATTAACTAGCATCTTGTAACTTTGCAAAACGCCAGTCGAAGCCTCCAGTGGGTCCTTTTTAATTACATTCCACAACCCATTTATACTACAAAGATAAATATTAAGCTGTTTCGCGTCCAAGCGCAGGAGAATGTGTGTCGCTTTCGAAATTACGCCGCCTTTGTCTCTGTCGCAATTTAGATACGATCTGCCATGTTCTATATTAGGTATAATGAAGGCGTGAAATTTTGTTTTTATGAGTTTAAGTAGGTATTTGTTTAGTTAAGACGTGGCACTTATTGATGGTATCTCTGGGTGTGAATAGTACTTGAAGTGTTAATGTATATTGTGCTACTTCTCACGTTTCGTGTTTTTAATACAGTTTCAAATTCTATTATATATTTAGATTAAACCGTTGTTTTGAATGTTATTAATTTTATTTGATGTCTGAGGCCAGTCGTGGCGCAGGGGCAACGTGTGACTGTAAACGCGACAGGTTGTGGGTTCGATTACAATTCAAAGAAATAAAATAGTTAATATTTTAAATGAAACTATTTTAACCGGATTAATCGCGTATATTTAAAGTTCTACATTTTGGAAACCCGACGTTTCGAACACTTTACAGTAGTCCGTGGTCACGGGTAGACTGAATTCATTCGTCTGTCAGTTGACACAGTTATTATATCAAACTTCTTCGAAATTTGATATAAAAGTGTTCGAAACGTCGGGTTTCCAAAATATAAAATTTTAAATATACGCGATTAATCCGGTTAAAATAGTTTCATGTGTAATAATCGTGAAAATCAAAGAACTTATTATGTGAAATAGTTAATATTTATATTTCTTTGCAATGAAATAGAGGCGGCGGTGAGTTCCGCCACTCAACATGCAGTGCCTCTAGAGTTCGGCGGACAGTGAGGAACGGAAGTGTCTTAATGAAAAAAGACTCCTTTAATAATAGGTTCCCAGGTTCCTTCCGCTCACCCTGCTATGTGTGAGATATTGTACTTTAGTATATTTTGGCTGGGAAACATTTATTTTTTCGAGTTAAAACACAGCGAATGCTTGTAATGTTCACGCATTTGTAGTAAACGAAGTCAACGTCTCCGCAATGGGTAATGTAATGGGTGCTAATTGTCTTTAGCGTTGTGCAAAACTGGTATATAATCCTTATAATAGGATGGCGAGGTTAATTACTTCACAAAAAGTAATGGGTATATAAGAGAAAATTATACAATTTTTGGTGGCAACTCTAAAATATAAGTTGTAACTAATACGGCCTTAAATATAATAGGCCATTGAGGCTAGTCGTGGCAAAGTGTGACTGTAAAACCGACTGGTTGTGGGTTCGATCCCCACTCAAGGAGATGAAATACTTATTTAAATTTATATTTCCATTTCTTCGCTCTGGTGTCGAGGCAAAGCGCGGCGTTGAATTCTGCCACTTAACACGCAATGCTTCCAGAATTCTGCGGAAAGTGGGGAACGGAGTATTTTAACACTAGGTTTCCTCTGCCTACCCTGCTGTGTGTGGGATACAGCGTGAAACTGATTTTTTTTTAAATATAATGTCTAGGTACATGATTGCTTATATGTATTTTATTGCATAGTATTATTACTGATTTCCATATTTTGTTGTGTTTACGCAAAGTTTTTTGGCTAAAATGTGTTTGATTCTATATTTCGTATAATATAAGTTTTCTTTCCTCTTTAAAAAAAAACAGGTTACGTCTTCTACTAGCTTTTTGTGTGCGTGCGGCTTCGTTTTAGTGGACAAATGAAAATATTTGAGTGTAGTGTGTGGCATACGAGACATACTGTAAGCGCCCCAGGTAACTTTGATTGGGGTAGATTACTTCATATCGATGAATATGATTTCTTTCAGCTTTACGCTGCATTCCGCATGTAGCAGAGTAGGTAATGGGAACCTAGTGTTAACACACACAGCTCCCTAATTATCGCAGAATTGCGTTTTGAGTGGCTGAACTCAACGCCGCGCTTTTGCCTCGATATCAGAGCAAAAAAATGAAAACATTTAACTTCACCGTGTGGGAATCGAACTCACAACCTGTCGCGTATACAGTCACACACTTGTGGCCCTCTGCGACTGGCCTCTAACGTTACCGTGATCCAATATAGACTATATTTGACTATTAAACACAATAAGAATTATTCAATAGCAACCAGTATTTTCTATAATCAGAACGTTCAACCAACCAAAGAAAAAACCCTACACTCCTTATCGTTATAATATTACTAAGAATAGATATAAAAGAGGGAATCCACCGACAAGTGTCCAACGACTCATCTAAATCAGCAATATGCGCAATATCGAATTCCAGTAATATTTCTATCTCGGCGACGTCACGTAAATGGGCGGAAGTGGTGTCTTGATTGTGTTCTATCACGTCTCACCATAAAGTGCTTAGTAGATTTTTTTTTTGTTATTTAATTTTTTTTCGATAGTTATTCTTATTTGGAATGTTTGTTTGTGGTATAATGGGTTCAAAGTTATTGTGATATTGAACTGTACTGTATAGGTGAACGTTACTAGAATTTAACATTAAAAATAAATCAGCTTCACGCTGTATCCACTGCAGGGTAGGCAGGGGGTATCTAGTGTTAAGACTCTCCGCTCGCCACTTTCTGACGAATTCTGGAGGCATTGCGTGTACATTTGTAACAATCAAATCAGCTTCACGCTGTATCCCGCACACAGCAGGGTAGACAGAGGGAACCTAGTATTAAGACACTGCGCTCTCCACTTTGACGAATTCTGGAGGCATTGCGTGTTGAGTGGCAGAACTCAACACCGCGCTTAACCTCGACACCAGAGCGGAGAAATGGAAATATTAATTTAAGTAAATATTTAATTTCCTCGAGTGGGGATCGACCCCACAACCAGTCGGTTTTACAGTCACACATCGTGCCGTTGCGCCACGACTGGCCTCAATGTAACAATAAATATTTATGTATAGTTGATGTAGCTTATATAAACCAATTATAATAATATATCTGTTAGTAATAATTGAATGATGTTACTAATACCGATATTATTAATGATATATACTAAATTTATTTAATGACTAGTGTTCCAGTATAAAAAATGATATAGGAGGAATACATGTCAAAATAAAACAAAAAAAGAGGATATTCAATATCTTGCCTATTCACATTTTTTTATTCTAATATGGACATAAACGTGAAAGATATACAAAATAATCGAAAATTCTTCTTTAATCTTTTTTTTTACCATTTTTACCTTACAAACATGAAAATAAACGTTTCTGGTCAGAATGAAACATTTGCGGTTAAACCGCAATGCCAAAAGCATTTTTCTTTAAAGAGGCTGTTTAAATAAAATATTATTTTTTAAAAATAATGAACCCTAAAAGTAACTGTTATTTATTTTAAACTTTGTGCACAGGCGTGAGACTGTAAACGAGACAAGCTGTGTGTTTGATTCCCACTCGAGGTAATAATGTATTTTATATTTTTATTTCTTCGCTCTGGTTTGGAGTCAAAGCGCGGCATTGAGTTACGCTACTCCACACGCAAAGTGAAGGCGCAAGGCGGAAAATGAGGCACAGAGTGTTTTAACACTGGGCTCCCTGTGCCTACCCAACTACGTGTGGACAACTTTTCGGAAATAAAGCTAACCAAATAAATAAACAAGCGCTAATTGGACTCGGATTTAACTACAAATGCATGGTTTTCGATTTTTTCTCTCTCAAATAATACT
The DNA here is from genome assembly GCA_013403705.1 of Heliconius hermathena. Classification (NCBI taxonomy): domain Eukaryota; kingdom Metazoa; phylum Arthropoda; class Insecta; order Lepidoptera; family Nymphalidae; genus Heliconius; species Heliconius hermathena. The sequence continues at coordinate 86,113 of JAAIXJ010001814.1, read as the reverse complement.
GTACCTGTAGATGCTCGCTGCCAAATTTCATAATGTCATAGGTCAAACTTAAGGTACTTACGTACCCTATGAATTTTGAATCCCTTTATATTGTCGAAATATCCGTGTTTTGCAATATAAACGGCCATATCTTTTTTTAAGTATATGTAGATATAAGATTCTTTCAGGAAATCAAGGGACCGTAGATCTGAGTCATCAAACCATATGTTTGAATTTCAAATCGATATCTCCAAGCGTTCCTGAGATAAAGGCTCTTGACAGACAGACAGATAAAGTGATTTTATAAGGGTTCCTTTTTTTCCTTAAAAAGTACGGAATCCAAAAAATATGTGTACAAATCCAAACATGGGGCTAAAGCGGTCCCTATTACTGGTCGTAAATAGTATAGCAATATAGCAAGGAACAGGAAAACCGTTACTCGGGAAAGTTGTCAAGAGCCTAAGTATGACGCTAATAACTAAATCAATCCTCTTGTCCAGCGACTCTGCCGCTGTCTAATAAATTAATCTGGCATCAGATGAACATGTCATTTGTAGTCCAAAAGGCTGAGAATATGTCTTATATTTTGCATAGCCCACATATAGTGGGGGAAGGTGAATTTTAATTCAACATACCTAAAATTAATACATTTTGTTCCCTATGTCCCGCTCCATTTAACCGCGCCTCCTGGAAACCGACTAGTTTCCTGGTCGGTTTCCAGGAGGCGCGGGTTCGAGTCCCGCTACGTTCAAATTTTTATACGTTTTCTAAATAAGTATTTTTCTTTCCTAAGTGTGGAATAACACTTTAAAAAATGTTTAAAAAGATTTAAATATAATTTTTAATATCGTCACGTTGATAAAGCTACACTTTTCTATACTATAAAATAATATATTAAGCTTTGCAGTAATATCGAAAATATACAATTTAGTTATGATTGAACAATTACGTTTTTTAACTGCCACATCTTAGACTATTTTATTGGCAGTTTGTAGTAGGCGATAAGGGTGATTTGCAATTAATGAAAAGCTGATTTTGGTGAATTTCCCCAGAGATAATGTAGTGCCGAATTGGGAGGCGGATTGAAAAAGATTGTATCTCGACGAAGTTTCTGCTATCTAAATACTTGCGTGGTTACATCAAATTTGTTTGAGGTAGTCAAAATGTTCTTGAGTTTAAACCAGCTACGTTTGTTTTATAATAGTCATTTAGTATTTATTTTTATAATTGTATAAAGGTATTATCTTTTATTAAAAAGAAAGAATAAATAAAAAATAGCTTCACGCTGTATCCCGCACACAGCAGAGTAGGCAGGGAGACTAGTGTTAAGACACTCCGTTCCCCACTTTTTGCCGAATTCAAGAGGCATTGCGTGTTGAGTGGCAGAACTCAGCGCCGCGCTTTGCCTCGACACCGCTCAGATTTGCTCGCGTCAGAGCGAAGAAATGGAAATATAAATTTAAGTAAATATTTCATCTCTTCGAGTGGGGATCGAACCCACAACTAGTCGGTTTTACATTCACACTTTGTGCCGCTGCGCCACGACTGGCCTCAAGAATAAATAATATTTAAAATATATATATTTTTTTGTATTTTTTGTGTTAATATTCTAATCTGGCAATATTCCGTAAGGTGTCAATAACCTAACATAAAATGACGTTGAACACACAACTAAACTCATTACATTTCCGACTACCAACCAAACGAACAAAGACCTCAACAGTGAATTAACTAAGGACTTACGTAGCGGGTATTACCCGTGTGAGGAAAAAACCCTGCGGTCCTTTGCCACTGACAAGCGAAAGTTGTCAGGCCAACTTCCCCTTTTGTCTCGTAATTAATGTGGACCAACTATTTCTTTTATTTCCTTTTTCCTTTTAACGGGTACTATGGGAGCAGAGGAATCGTTAAGTTCCATAGATATGCGCACTAAAATGTGTTAACGTTACATACTTTAGTATATTATTATTTGAGAGTGTAAAGCTAAATGTTTTTATCACCATCTTTATTTAAAGCGGCGAGTTCTTAATGTTCTCTCGTAATTATCTTGTTACAGTGACTTTCTACTATTGCGGAATTCGTAAGTTTGTTATATAGTGCGACAGTTGTTTTATTCAGAAGGATGCTGCAACTGTAATTTTTGTAATTTATCTTATTAGTTGAGATATTTTGTAGATAAGAATAGCACGATTTAGCAATGTTCTCTATTCTCCGAGATGCAAGTGTGAAATATATAAAATAGTCATTGTATTGGCCTTCTTGACTATGAACTTATATATATAAAAATTTCGTTCCGCCACTTAACACGCCATGCTTTGTAAACTAAGCGTCTTTACACTGAAAGATATGGAGTGTCTTAATTCTGCGTTCCCTCTGCCTATACTGTTATATGCGTAATTCAGCTTGAAGCTGAAAAAAAATATCTTATTTCACTCCTAATACATTTATCTTATTAAAAAGAACGTCCAATCGAATCTAATATCATAAAAAAATATATAACAACAAATTGTTTTCCCGATCAACACGAAACGGCACAAATCATTATGAACGTTGCTTGAACTGATACACGGCTGCTAACGACGCCGATCGGAAATTGCAATACTCGTGTGTCACAGAGCGAGGCATACCGGCCGTATTGATGTGGAATACCTCCGGATGACCATTCTAACTCGACCCCCACACGCCCCCCTCCTCCCCCTACCCTGGGGTGGAACAGGGGAGTGTGGGGGACTCGGTACTATGGATAATTACGGAAATTAAATGTCCCAAGCCACTGGTTTGTACTTTTATCGTGATTATTTCTGTTTGTGATATGGTAATGTTATGTTTCGAATTATGTTATTTTTAGTCTTGGTGAAGCAGATTTTTATTAGGCCATGTTAAACAAGTCTGATTGTAACTCGATGGTTGTGGGTACGGTTCCTATTCGAGGGTAGTGAATTATTTTCATTTATTTGCTTTGGTTCTTACCATAAAACACTTTTTCTCACACTTTACTCATTGAGTTCTGTTACGCAACACGCAATGTTTCGCAAATTGGGCGGGAAGTGGGGAAAGGAATGTTAAATACTAGGTTCCCTCTGTCTGTCCTGTTGTTTCACGTGCACGTGAATGCAGCGTGAGGTATATATAGTTATAATACAACTTAACTTTGTATGTATTTACTTTGCATTTTCAATCTATATTTATATTTTATCTGTTTTAATAGATAAAATATAAATATAGAAAAGTTATATGAAGTTGAGGCCGGTCCTGGCGCAGAGACACAAAGTGTGACTGTAAAACCGACTGGTTGTGGGTTCGATCCCCACACGAGGAGATGAAATATTTACTTAAATTTATATTTCTGGCGTTGATTTCCGCCACTCAACACGCAATGCCTCCAGAATTCAGCAGAAAGTGGGGAACGGAGTGTCTTAACACTAGGTTTCCTCTACCTACCCTGCAGTGTGCGGGATACAGCGTGAAGTTGATTTTATATGAAGTAGTAGTACATATTCTTAATATACGTATATGTAAACACATATGTTGTTGGTGTTAACGTATTCAGAGTCCTCCGCTATGCATAAGGTCCTATACGAGGCCCTGTAATCCAATCTCATCACGCTATTATCCATTTACATATGTATATGGACATAGTAGATCTGATATAGTGTAATATATGTGGAATATGTATAAATACTGTCAATAGGACTGAAATTGCTTTTAATAAATTATATTAAGTAATTATTGATGTTAGTTTTATGATATTAATATGTTTTTAGCGTCATGTTGTATCCCGTTCATAGCAGAGTAGGTAGATAGGTAGGAAACCTAGTGTTAAGTCGGTACGAATGTGGTCACTCCGCTTCCATTAAAGGTAAGGTAGATAGGTAGGAAACCTAGTGTTAAGCGGTACGAATGTGGTCACTCCGTTTCCATTAAGATATTTCCGATCGCCACTTTCTGCTGTATTTGGGAAGCATTGCGTGGTAAACGTCGTACTTTTATGATATAGTTATGTTACTATTCAAAACTAGAATTGAGGCCATCGTGGCTCAGTGGCGCAACGTGAGGCTCAATGGTTATGGTTTTGTACCACATTTGGGGGTATGATTATTTCCCCTCTTTGGGAATTCGGGCGGAAAACCTATAACAGAAAACCATTTCACTAGATTTTCTCTGCCTACCGGTATGAAACTGAAAAAGAAATCAAAACGATAAATTTCTTTACACTATTTGACAAATGTTTTAAAACTTACAAACAAAACTATGTAATTTAAAAAGTTCCAGTCGGCGAGGTGGCATTTCGCAAGGTGCCGTATTTCAGTATATTTTCACGAGTCCCCCACGAAGAGCGTTTCAATTCTGGATGTCAGTACGTCCGGAGACAGGAACTTAAGCTATTCGCATAGTTTTAAGGGAAGTAGTTGCTGATATGTAGTATGTACGTTCTATTTCACTTTCTCCTAAATATTTTTAATATTCTGGTTAAAATTTGTTTTTTTTTTCATTCTTCGTCATCAAAATTTTACAGAGGAAAATTGAAATTTTATTTGTTAAGTGTATATTTTGTTATGTTGTTCGTCTTGAGTGCTGCTATATAAAAATGAAAGCAAATAGGAGTAGGGTCTCAAATTTAGGTATATAATATATGTTTTGATACAAATTTCACGATCAATTCAGTTTGGTTTTTGAGTTATAGCGTTTGCAGCGTTACATTCGAACACAAAACAGCTTCACGCTGAATCCCGCACACTGCAGGGTAGGTAGAGGGAACCTAGTGTTAAGACACTCCGTTCCCCACTTTTTGCCGAATTCTGGAGGCATTGCGTGTTGAGTGGCAGAACTCAACGCCGCGCTTGTCCTCGACTGGTGTCGAGGAAATGGAAGAAATGGAAATATAAATTTAAGTAAATATTTCATCTCCTCGAGTGGGAATCGAACTCACAACCAGTCGGTTTTACAGTCACACCTCGTGCCGCTGCGCAACGACTGGCCTCAACACGAAACAATTCGCTAGTAACTTGTATTTTCGTAAGGTTTGTTAATGACGAAGTAGTTGGTTAAAGAAGTATTTGATGCAAAATGTATACAGTTTTACAAATTTTAATAAATAGCCTCGAACAGTTATTTTATTGTTTATTTTTCGGTGAGCAACTATTATTTTGTTGAACATAGAGCTTTTTGTTTGACTCGTGTTTTACAGTGCATCGATAAACTATTGTTAACAATGTACATTATATATCGACGATCACTCACACGCGTACAACATTTTATGAATATTGGCAATTATTCATAGTGAAAAAACATTTGAGACCTTCATGGTGCAGGGGCAACAGGGTGTTACTGTAACGTGGCGGTTGTGAGTTCGATCTCCACTCGAGGGAATGAATAATTCATTTATTTATTATTATTTTCATTTATCTGGCATCAAGGCGAGAAAAGAGAAAAGATCCCGGCGTTCTGTTGCGCTACTTAACATGCAACGCCTCGAAAAAATCGGCGGAAAGTGAGTGAGGAATGGAGTGTCTTAATACTAGGTTCCCTCTGCGCTGCTGAAGCTGATTATTTATTAAAAAACGTTTCATACAAAAAACACCAATTCTGTATATTTTAGCGAAAATAAATGTAACATGTACTTGTTTTAATTATTAAAATTCATTCCAAACGACGACGTTTCGTTCGTTTTATCGGAGTGCACTAACGCTGCGTGAATTATGAAAGTGCCATCCAAACTTAAACTATGGACGCTACCGCTGTTTGACTTCAATTTGTCCGTTTGTATGCTCATATCAACTTTTGACTAATATTAAGTATAACTTCTCACATACAATACACAATTTTCACTACCGAATTCATTAAACTACCAACATGATTTCACATAGCGCTAACTGTATAACTGGTACCGCAATTAAAACTTTACGCGGAGAATATACGCTAACATTTCAGTTTAAAGTTTGCGGTTTCGACCGACACTCTCCACTTTCTTTTTACCCGAAAAGCTTAATTTAAGCATTACCTTAACTATGTTTAGGTATTATGGTACACGTTGCGTTAACCCCAAAATAAATATGAACCGTTTGACGCAATTGTTTTGGCTTTGGCGAGTCACTTTGTTTTTGTCTCAGCCTCCATCAGCTTATCAGCTAATTAGTTTAATGGGCTCCCGGCGGTACGAATGTGGGTTTTTTAGGGTTCCGTACTTAGAAAGGTAAAAATTGTATCCTTATAGGTTCACTGTTCGTATACTCTTTCAAGATTATTTACCTTGATATCGCGTGGAGGTATCAAACTGAAATTATCAATATCATATATCTAAGTGTATGGTCCTTTGACGCAAAAAAAAAACTCGAGCTTCTTAGTCAAGGCAATCATAAGATATGAGCATTTAGTCATAGATTTTGGTGCATTTTGTATGAAATTCGCCGCGTAATCAAAACCTATGGGGTACTTCCCGTGGACCTACAGTTATGAAATTTGGCATGAAGTGAAAACTTACAATGTAACCAAAGAAAAAATCTAATTTAAAGGTACAAAATTAGAGATATTTCATAGAAAAAATCATTGCAAACTTAAGTTTATGAATTTTTATAAGTTGTACCGCTCGTTTTTCGTCGTCGACCTACAATCCTGAAATTGGTACGGAAACCTCGGTGGGCGGATCCGACTCGCGCTTAACCGGTTTTATTTTAATTAGTCTTTGTTTTGCTAACGGTAACGCTACCGGGAAAACGGTTCGGTCAATAACATAGAATTACAACCACTCAATGGTGACACAAAGAGAATGGTGATTATACTTATTGCTATGCATAAAGAAATCACTTGCGCGAAACCATCCAAGCTAATTGGAGCGACGTTGTTTTCTAAATGAATCCATAGAAATAATCTTTTGACGCTGCTTTAGTTTCGTTTACATCACTCGTTTTAATGAAAACTTAAAATGTTTATTGCCATTTTTTTTTTCATTTTCATTATAATGGCGAACGTCGTTGTGTTGTTCTTTTTTGTTTTGTTTTTATCGGTTTTTGAATAATAAATATGTAACGAAACAATGTCTTTTGTTCTTTGCATTTTTTTTGTGTTTCACGCTGTAAACAAGTAGAACCTAGTGTTGAGATACGTCGATCTCTAGTTTCTGTTAAATTTTCGGGAGATTGCGTGTTAGGTGGCGGGATGCCACGAAAATATTTGATACCCCGAATGGAAATCGAATCCATAATCGTCGCGCTTACAGTGAGGCGCTGTGCTGTTGTGCCACGACGGCCTCAATTATGTAGTAAAAATTAAATTAAATTAGCTTCACGCTGTATCCCGCACACAGCAGGGTAGGCAGAGGGAACCTAGTGTTAAGACACTCCGTTCCCCACTTTCTGCCGAATTCTGGAGGCATTGCGTGTTGAGTGGCAGAACTCAACGCCGCGCTTAACCTCGACACCAGAGCGAAGAAATGGAAATATAAATTTAAGTAAATATTTCATCTCCTCGAGTGGGGATCGAACCCACAACCAGTCGATTTTGCAGTCACACCTCGTGCCGCTGCGCCACGGCCGGCCTCAAATAATAAAATTATTCAAGGTAGTAAGTCATATTTTCGTTTTTTTTTGTATTCAACCTTAAATAACTTGTTTGTTAATTGAAATATATTGACTGAGATCTGACGTCACTACTTCGCATCAGTTAAACAACAAATATTTATTTTTATTTGATAAAATAAAAAAAAACTGTATTTATTGTTTAAGATTAAGTAAACGTACTTAAATTTCCAATGCTTTTAAGAGAAGCGCAGTTTTATATTGCTGATATCGTCAAAAGCTTAAGTAGTCATTGAAGATATCTTTAAGCTCACTTTGCGTTTTATGTATGCGGCACAATCCTTCTATTATCGTCAAGTCGTTAAAATAAAAAGCAATGCAGGAATGGCGTGGTATGTAAATAAAATAAAGAAAATGTAGAGAAATCGAGTTGTAATAGTTGTAATTTTATAGTATAGATTGCATTTTTATATATTATATACATGTATAATAGTTGTGATTTTATAGGATTTAGAGAGATAAGACAAAGCGCGGCGTTGAGTTCCGCCACTCAACAAGCAATATAGAATGCCACAAAGTGCTGTATTTTTTTACGACGTACATTCTCTGTGCTTTCTCTATATATACTTGTATATAGAAAAAGAGAGATGCATAGAAACATGAAAATTTACAATTTATATGTTTTTATGCATCTCTCTTTTTACCTTAAAAAAAAACAAAAAAAAAGTTTTACGTACATACATTATTGCTGATGTGCCCCGGACAGCTCACAATTATAAAGCAGCAAGTTGCGGTTATTTTTAATTAATACCAGCTGAAAGTTACGAGCTCTCATTAGCTCTGTGTACCCACTTTTGGCTGTGAAATGATATAAATGTTTTAGCTTATTTAGTTTCCAGTTCTCATTTTAGTACGGATATTTTATGGTTTTATATTCGGAAATGTAAAAATGCTGAATTTCTCCTTTATTATGAGTTAGTTTAGTTCAGTTGATATTTTAGTTCTTCATTCGGGTGTTAGGTTAGATGTCTGATAAATGTTTGATCAATAAAAACAAATCAGCTTCACGCTGTGTCCCGCACACAGCAGGGTAGGCAGAGGGAACCTAGTGTTCTGACACTCCGTTCCCCACTTTCTGCCGAATTCTGGAGGCATTGCGTGTTGAGTGGCAGACTGGCAGGTCAACGCCGCGCTTTGCCTCGACACCAGAGCGAAGAAATTAAAATATAAATGTAAGTAAATATTTCATCTCTTCGAAGGGGGATCGAACCCACAACCAGTCGGTTTTACAGTCACACTTTGTGCCCTATGGCCTCTAAATCCCTAAATAAATGTTTGATCTTGCCGGAATATACATAGTATTAATGTAATGAAGTTCTTTTTTAAATAAAGGGCATTTTAAAAAATATATCTAATTCTATTTTAAATTTCTGGTTTATTAAAGATTTATTTCCTCACTGTGGTAGCTACCTTATCTATGTCTATATTTTGTCAGGTTGTTTTTCGGATAGTTATAAAAAGTGAAACTCTTTATTTACTCGTTTTCTCAATATTGCACTTTTTCCGATGAAATTCGCAAAATACGTAGCTTAGTTTAGATCTGGTCATCGAGGGGCAGTGGGACGGCGTCTAACACGTGACGGTTTCGCAACCACGCATTCATACTGAGGGCATGGATTAGTTTTCTTGCATATTACTTTTTTGGGAAGGCGAAGTGTGGTGTTGAGTTCCGGCACTTAAAACGTGATGTCTCAGAATGAGGCGATAAGTGGATAACGCATCGAGAGATTTTCCTTGCCTTTGCCTTCCCTGCTTTCTGCGAGATCCAGCGTTACAAGTTGAAAAAAAAAGGTTACATTTTACATTAACTTTTCGTAGTATATTGAAATATTTTTCATTATTTGTACATCAGAGGCCAGTCTTGGCGCAGCGGCACGAGGTGTGACTGTAAAACCGACTGATAGAGGGTTCGATCCTCACTCAAGGAGATGAAGTATTTACTTAAATTTATATTTCCATTTCTTCGCTCTGGTGTCGAGGTTAAGTGCGGCGTTGAGTTCTGCCACTCAACACACAATGCCTCCAGAATTCGGCAGAAAGTGGGGAACGGAGTGTCTTAACTCTAGGCTCCCTCTGCATACCCTGCTGTGTGCGGGATACAGCGTGAAGCTGATTTGATTTGATTTGTACATCATTAATGCAACTTAGCAAACGACATATGCAAGAACAGATCACAGCTATGCATTTACAGTCTAATATAGAAACTTCTTCCAAGTGGTTAAATATGAAAAGCGTTGCATTGCTGAATAGTTGTTGAAAGTTCTAAGCTTGTTATCAGCGGGAATAAGCGAACTAGGAACTTCTAATCAGCCTCCTTCGTAATGACCTGTTTTGTTTGTTCAAACTGCGAAGCTGTAGGATGGATTTGAATTTTTTATCTGGAATTTAGAAAAAAAAAAATATACAATTTGATAATATTTATTACGTAAATTTCGTTTAGGCTATTTCAGTTTTTCTCTTTTTTTACGCAAGTACCAGGTTAAGCAAAACTCTAAAAATCTTTCATTTACGTCTCACTTTATATTTTATCGTTTCAAAATTATTTTTTTTGTATATATAGAATTCAAATAATTTTATATTCGATTTCATGTTTTTTTTTTCTTCAATTAAAAAAATTTAATTGAATTTATATAATTGCCAGTATTTTGCAATTGCAATATATTAAATCTAATTCGCATATTACAAACACAACGCTGGCACTTTGTTGATGTACTAAGCAAACCACTATCTAACATGTTAATGAAAGCATCCCCATAATCCCCACTCAGACCAACGTGTGTATCTAAACGCCAGTGCTAGTCAAACAAGCACTGGTTAAATCTACAACTCTACAACGTTGTACAGACGCGCTCTATGTACACAGTATATGTATGTAATATAATCAGCATCACGCTGTATCCCGCACACAGCAGGGTAGGCAGAGGGAACTTAGTGTTAAGACACTCCATTTCCCACTTTCCGCCGAAATCTGGAGGCATTGCGTGTTGTGTGGCGGAACTCAACGCCGCGAGACCAGAGCGAAGTAATGAAAATATAAATTGAAATATTTCATTTTCTCAAGTGAGGATCGAACCCACAACCAGTCGATTTTACAGTCACACTTTTGCAGTGTGCCATTGCGCCACGACTGGCCTCAATTCTTGTCATATATGTATGTACAAACATATGTGAAAACAATATTTGTAAATGTCACGAATACAAGCGAAGTTTCTCTATTTGGTGGAAATAATGCTCCGCTCCTACAGTGACCGTGATGGACGACGGGAGTTGCTCCGCTATATTGAATACTGCGAAAGTTACACTGGAAACGCCAAACTCGATGGTAACTCGTATAGAAATAAAGCCGTCACGTCGCCTTCGATGCTGGCTGGTTTTACTCTTATGTTCAACAGTTGAGAGAGCGCTGTGTGGACTTGGTTTGACGTGAGGTAAAAGCAAATTTATATATTTTAATGCGCTTAATGCTTAAATTGGATGCTATAAGATTATTTTGTGTGTTAGTTTCATATATTTGGCAATTTAGCAATAAATGGAACCGATGGCCGTTGATGCCGAAAGGTTCTTGTAGAAGATAAAAGACTAAGATTTGGAAGACGCTTAGTGGGCAGAGCGCCTGTCAGGGAGACTGACGGTCTGGTCAAGGTCACCGGAAGCCGATGGACGTAGGAAGACATACTGTCGTGGAAATCCTTAGGGGAATCTATGTCCAGCAATGAGCTTACAAAAAGATGGGATGATGAAGTGATAAAGTCGACTCTGTTATTAATATCTAATAAACAAATACTAATAATAAGTAACTACTAACTACGTCTGTTCTAATAATTATTTTAAAAGAGATTGTCTGTTGTTTAGAAATTTATATTCTCGCGCGGAACTTTTTTTATTATGTAGATGCTATATTAGATAAGTTTTACCGTGTTTGTTCCCTCACCAAACATGTCAAGCGGAAGCGAGTTCACCTATTTTACACTGATTTATAGCTGTTCATAAGGTCCAATGTTATAACTTAGATTATTGCAGAATGTAAATATTATTATAATAGAAATAGGTTTTTTGTTGAAACGTGATTCCTGTAAGTAGATAGGCATTATATACAATAGTTATGAGCTAGCTTTTCACATTTAAAAATTATTAAGTTTTTTTTGCCAATTAAACAAAGCCTGATAGTGAATTTTCTTGGATTTTCCTTTTCCCAGGATTGAGAAAAAAAATTGATAAAAAAAATTACATCAATATTTTAAAAATTAGGTACTCGACTGACTAAAACAAAAACGAATTGTAATAGTTTTGTGCTACGTGTGTATTGTTTGTAGCTGAAGAATTGGACGTAGCACAATGCGCTACGATCATGACGCGGATTTATGTATGGACTTTTATCGAGTTGTGAACATTTAACTTAATTTTAAAGTAGTAAAGTGTTTTGTATTATCTAAACAAGATTGAGTGACCGTTTTGTTGCAGGGGCACAAGCACGCGATTGTTAACGTGACGGTTGTGGGTTCGATTCCCAATCGGGCGAATGAATTTAATATTTTCATTTACATAATGTAAATGAAAGTGTAATGAGGCAAAAGCGCGGCGGTGAGTTCCGCCTTAAGCCGCCATTGCCTCAAGAATTCCGTGGAAAGAGAACGGAGTGTCTTAACAGGTTCTCAGATTCCTTTTTTCTATCCTTCTGTGTGCGGAATACATGGTGAAGCTAAAAACAGGATTGAATCTCTCTATTCTATAAAAGATGTACGATATTATAATTTAAAAAAAGTAAATATTTCGTCGTTTATCATAATTACGGACTAACACCACACCTATAAATACGCTTGTTTAATAGTTCATAACAAACCAACATTACAACTGCACACCATATTAATAGTTGAATATTTTGACACATGAAACGAGTCGCCTCCAGCGGGTCGAGCCAGATAATGAGCTTTGATCGCTAATGTTATGTACTAGCCTTTATTGACTTCCCTAGTGTGGTGCGCCATAAATCCGTTACGTTTATCGTCCCTATTATATAGGTACTGTGTTTCCGACGTTCTCATTTTGGGTAAGAAAAATCTTTTGGTGTATACTTTGGTGGTGAATTTATTTCTGGTAACTGTATTGGTAAATACTGAAAATGTTGACAGTGTGGTTGTTTTAGTACTGTTTTTTTTATTGATTTTTCATCTTGTGGCGTTTGGATGTAGGCTGTGTGAGCCCAACTCAGCGGTTTGTGTGACCAGAATGTGCTTATTTCGGCATTGAGATCCGCCACTTAACACGCGATGCCTCCAGAATTCGGCAGAAGGTGGGGAGCGGGAGTGCCTTAGCACTGGGTTCCCTTTACCTACCTTGCTATATGCGGGATATAACGTGAAACTTAAAAAAAAAAGACTTGAGTTAAATTAAATTACTTCACGTCGCATATATATAAGATACATTTTTTTATTTATTTTCTAAAATGAATGATAACAAAAACAAAACAATAAAATTAATTGATAAGTAGAAATTATATGAACATGTCGGTAAGCACCCTGTATAAAACTAAACTGATATATTTCGGTCGATATACAAGAGTGAGCTATACTTAAGATGGGCCCGGCCGGTAATGTGATGTGAACTATCCCTTATTGACTCGCATGGTGTGAGCGCTATAAATTCGTTATGTTTATAGCTCCTCGGCTAAACGAAGCATGGCGTATGTGATAGTATGAACGTTTTTTATTCAAGAAATAGGGGTATGTTTTGTTTTTTTATGATCTTAAATAAATATTTTATAATTGAATTTGTATTGGAGACCGGCTGTCGACGTTGCGGGTGTGGGTTCGATTCTCGCTAGGTAAAATTAAATAAAATAAATCAGCTTCACGCTGTATCCCGCACGTAGCAGGGTAGGCAGAGATACCCTAGTGACCAAGACACTCCGTTCCCCCTTTCTGCCGAATTCTGGAGGGATTGCGTGTTAAGTGGCAGAACTCAACGCCGCGCTTTGCCACGACATCAGAGCGAAGAAATGGAAATATAAATTTAAGTAAATATTTCATCTCCTCGAATGGGGATCGAACCCACAACTAGTTGGTTTTACAGTCACACTTTGTGCCGCTGCGCCTCGACTGGCTTCAGTGGCCAGGTGCCACTTAATATGTGATATGTCTCAAAATTTTGGGGGCAAGAGGAGAAGAGAGTGTTATAACACTAGGTTCTCTTAGTCTTTGGGTCCCCTAGGAGCCAAATGTGAAGTAAAAAAATACTATCTTTAATTATTGAATTAAATATTGATATATTTTAACTGCTATCTAGTATAAGTAATATTAACAAATATAATAAAATGTTGCTTTATCGAGGGGTCAAAGATTATAGCTCAAACTCTATATAACGTGCAATCGCATAAGATGTGAGTATTAAATCCGTACTTTGCTTAAAGATGAGTCATGACCAGAATCTAAATCTGCTCTCAGTATGAAATCTAAATAAATCGATTCTGTACTAGTAGCAACACTTTGATATATTCACATCGTACTATACAATATTTAAATGAAATTGTTTTAAAATCAGCCAGCGGGAACCTATTGCTAAAACACTCCGTTCTCCACTTTCCGGCAAATTCTGGAGGCATTACGTGTTGAGTGGCGGAACTCAACGCCGCGTTTTGCCTCGACACCAGTGCGAAGAAACGGAAATATAAATTTAAATAAATATTTCATTTCCTCGAGTGGGGATCGAACTCACAGTTAGTCGCTTTTTACAGTCACACTTTGTTCACTGATGAAAATTGTTATAGGTTTTTTATACTCTAAAATTTTATTTTATTTAACTCGACCCGAAAATTGGAATTTGCATTATTTAAAAGACGTTTATAGTAGGGTTATTTTAAATTCAGTATTGGTCGTTGAATAAGCTACGAACGACGCGGCCAAACTAGGTGGACCATAAAACCCGAATTGAACGAGGCTGAAGTCAACCAATCTCTTACATTTATACCAATTGTGTTGATGCCCACTTAAATATTTTTTATTGACTTCTCTTAAAGGAAAAACTTTTTTTAGTGCTGTATATAATGAATAACAAAGAGAAATTTGTTGGTGACGTATTATAATTAAATTACAGAAACATTTTTATATAGATACAGTATAAAAGTATAGCTCTTATGATATGGTTTACGTCAAAAATGTACAAAATCTTACCTTAACTTTTACTTTAGGAAATATGAGTCAAATTTAAATATAATAGGCAAAAAAATATAGTTGCTACAATATTGATACCGAAACGTACACACTCTGCAAAGGCTGTCCCTGTATATTAAATTTGCAATCAAGGGAAACGTGGTCCGGACATGTATGGTGATTTACGGCTCTTAACGGCTAGGTAAATATTTGGTGAATGCGCCTCCCGCACGTACATAGGCACTGGGTGCCTCGTGTGTGGCTACCGCAGGCGCGTCACGGAAACGTCCGTGGCCAACGGACGCACAGTCAGCCAGACGTCACGTCAGCACGCGATGTCACGCTGTTCCTGATGTTTTTATGATGGCTCAATTTTGTACGGTTTGTTTTTGTGGTTGAACTAGTGAATTGAACGCGGCTTCGCCCGCTTGAACTGATTATTATTGCAAAATTATACATTTTTTACATAAATTAGAAGCTATGTGCTATTCTAATATACAAGCTCTGTTACTATAAAATATTATCTAAATCAGTTTAGTAATTTTTGTGTGAAAGTGGAACAAACATCTATGTATATTTACAAACTGTATATTTATGATATAAGCATGATTATAATATAAGTAGGAAAGGACGATGGAAGAATGTTACTATAAAATATCTATAGCCTATTTTAATTTTAAGATAATTCAAATTCTACTTAAAATTCTAATAAAGAAAGCAAAAATTACATTGTAAATATCACCAGCGAAGGCCCTATCTAACGTCGTACATCACAACCCTATAGGGAAGCCATAAATTTTTCCACCTACCCCCGTTTTAGACGAAATTAAATTATGCCAACTTGGATTTTATATCTATTAGGGAAACGTACGCTCCCCTGGGCTAAGATTTAGAAGGCGGCTTTCTCATTTCCTTGGGGTGACGTCACACGTTACCTTACCGTAAAACTGGTTCCCGAGCGTCAAAGGGACGTCTGAGGGCATGTTTGGAAAGGCTCTATCGATCTTACACCTGACACCGTTAAAGTGTTTATTGCGTCGTAAACTTTCGTAAATAGACCTACTATCTGATTTAAAGCGATAGCTTGCTGCTGGTAGTAACTCTTTTATATGAAAATGACGAAGGTGAGAATATTTACCATTTAAATGAAGAATCACAATTCTTCATTCGGCTGTCGTGGCCCAGGGGCACAAGGGTGTGTAGGTTCGATCCCCATTCGAGGGAATGTATTGTTATGTATTAATATTTTCATTTCTTCGTTTTGGCACCAAGGCGTTGATTTCCGTCACTTTACACGCAATGCCTCCAAAAATTCGGCGGAAAGTAGGAAACGGAGTTTTTTAACACTAGGTACCTTCTGCCTATCCTGCTATGTGTATGTACTTATATAAAAAATTACAAAGGCGATAAGTCTTATCAAGGATTCTTTAAACATTTTAACTAAATGTACAATAAAATAGTAAAAGTAGAATTAAATAAGTGTTTTAACAGGAAAAATTGTAGTAACTAAATTTATTATGATAATGGAAATTAAATATTAAGGCCAGTGCTCTACGACTACGACTCGCTGCACACGTTCGGCCAGAAATTGTTTTTAACATTTTATTTAGTCTATTAAAATAAGTTACATTTTTTTATTTATATATTTTTTCTGTTTTTTTTGCAGGTACGTTCGTTGCAATTGTAGATTTGCCTACAAGAAAAGGAGAGAAAAGTAAAAAGTTTGTATGAAATTTGTTAATATTTTATAAAATTCATGCGATGGCTAAAATCAATTTTTTGATCCTATATAGGTAGTATTAAGACAGTCTTTATGGGCAGGCACGCACCACCAGTAAAGAAGTCTGTTTTAAAATTTGTACAAAAATAAATACAACTCTTTAAAATATTCTTGTAGTCCTGTAGTAGGAAATGCGATTGCAGAAATAAATAACCCGGTCAAGAGAGTGTCGGGTTCGCCTATGAAAGGTTTCGTAGCAACTAACAATTACCTCTACCATCAATATATTATACTTGATATGCTATTTTGAAACGATTTCAAAAAGCAGGAGGCCCTCAATTCGGCCGAATGATATTTTTTTTATCAAAATTGTCCTATATCTCTTAAGCCGCAAAATTAAATTTTGTTAAAACCAATTTTTGTATGAAGTTTTCAGTGAATGCTGCAATTTTACCCTCTGTAATACAAAAGAGAAGAAAGGGCCTCCCCCCTTTGCCACTTTAGAACGGAATATTTCACAAAGTATTGGCATAATCAAAAAATCTTGAAAACCTCCATCCCATTTAAAAAGACCTTAATTACACTCCACACGGCATTTTCTGCGTTCAATGCGTTCAGGATTTGTCAGAAAATGGGGAACGGGAAGAGTTAACATTAGGCTACTCTGCGAGCGGGATACAGCGTGAAGCTAAAAAAGAGTATTATCAAATCTTACCAATTTTAATTTGTGACACCTTAGGTCTGACTGAAACAGCGCAGCATGAAACTGGTATTTATGTAAGACTACATATGAGCGGGCTTTGAATATCTATGATAACGAAACGCATTCATGCAAATTAAACAATACATTATAATTTGGAATTTTTATGTAATCTGTATATTGAGTATTAGTACTTATACAATTGGGTTAAATAATTTTTTTTAATTGTAATAATAATAATACTAAAAAAAATCAGCTTCACGCTGCATCCCGCACACAGCAGGGTAGGCAGAGAGAACCTAGTGTTAAGACACTCCGTTCCCCACTTTGTAACCTCGACATCAGAGCGAAGAAATGGAAATATAAATTTAAGTAAATATTTTATCTCCTCGAGTAGGGATCGAACCCACAACCAGTTGGTTTTACAGTCACGCCTTGTGCCGCTGCGCCACGACTGTCCTCAATCTATCTGAATTGTAATAATTATATTATTAATGTAAAAGTTTGTGAGGATTGTTTGTTTCACTTATACGCAAAAACTACTGAACGGATTTAGATGAAATAAATAAATAAAATATTTTTATAGAAAAATATTTGAAACGAGCCTTATGGAAATCGCATAGATCAATGGTAGAATTTTACTACGTTTAATATTTTATACGTTTATAAATAGTAACAATATATTTATTTATTACTAATATTAAAAACGTCCATATGAATTAAAGACGTATCTATAGGGCAGTAAATAGTTGCGGTGCCACCAGCGGCATTGTGAATTTTAATGAATTTAAGCGCAACACGACCCCAACCTCTAATCCAAGGAGCTTCCCTCCGTTTGTGTAGTTTTACATTATTTTAGACTGTGCTTCTGAAATTTATTAGAATATACAGTTATAATTATTAGAATATATAGTTTTGGGGTAGTATAATTTAGCATTTTTTTAAAAATATATGTTATCTTTCAGTTTCACACTGTATCCCGCATATAGTAGAGAGAGTCAAGACACTCCTCTCACAACTTTACGCCGAATTCTGAAGTCATTGCCTGGTGAGTGGCGGAACTCAACACCGCTTTTTGCCTCGACACCAGAGCGAAGAAATGAAAATATTGAATATTGAATTTCCCCGAGTGTTTTATCGCCATACCCAACAATTGAACACAATATTCTATGATATAAAGTTCCAAAAACATATAAAAATATATTTTTTCATATATAACAATGAAACGATTCATACGAATTCAAAATAGAGAGTAGTAAATATTTTCCAGCGGGGGCCGGCGTGAGCGTCGTGAATTTTAATGAAGATAAGCGCAATGCGCCTTAAACCTGTAATCTAAGAAGCTCGCCTTGTTTGTTGCGTTTATACGGACCGTGGTTATAATATAGCAGCAGTACATCTATCTATTTTAGTTTTTACATAGTGTATATAAATTATGGTCTTCTTGATTATTTTTAATGTGTTTTTTTGTTTAGTTTCGCGATGTATTCCGCACATGGCAAGGTAGTCAGAGGGAAACTTAGTGTTAAGACTCTCCGATATCCATTTTCTGATGAATTCTGGAATAATTGCGTGTTGAGTGGCTGATATGAATACCGCGTTTTGGTTCGACAACAGAGCGAAGATTTAATATTTCATTTTCTCGAGCAGCAATCGAATCCGCAACCTGTCAAGTTTGCATTCACAGGCTTGTGCAACGACTGGCTTTGAATTTTGAATGGAGATTTTATGTAGCTCCTCTGGTGTTGCATGGGGCCGTGGGCGGCGGTAATCACTTACCATCAGGTGACCCGAACGCTCGTTTGCCTTGTCCTTTTCCATAAAAAAAAAATGTAACACTTACTGTTATTGTATAGCTAAGCAGTATTAGGATGATATATATTTTTTTATCAATATTATATAAGAGAGGCTAGTCGTGGCGCAGAGGCACAAGCGTGCCCAGTATACGCGTATATTTTAATTTCCTCACTCTGGTGATGAAGCAAAGCGCGACGTTGTGTACCGCCACCATCGCCGCACTGAACAAACCATTGCTCGAAAAACAGCGGGGACCGGAGTGTCTTAACACTAGCTGGTTCTCTCTCCCGCTATATACTGGAAACGGCGTGAAGATATAAAAAAATAGCAGATTGTCCTAACACTAGGTTTTTGAAAGTTGTAAGCTAAACAACCGTAAAAATTAGAAATGTCATTAAACATATATAGTGCGGGAGCCGAAATCAGCTAGTCCTTGGTTATATTACAAAACCCGAATGTTACTGTGCGTGCATACGCACAACACCGATAAGTAGAAGAATTTAGATGGTGGTTACTTTGGAAATTATGAAAGTAGTACCTTACTTTTGTTAAGCTATAAGCGCCTACGAACATATTAAGAGCAAACACCGGTTTTTTTCACATTAGTTAATAAAAATTAATAATATAAATATAATTGTTCTTTTTGTTGTAACTTTGCTATATAATATTAGTAGGCGCTTGTTATTTATTAGTGAGTTCTGTGGTGTTTGGTAGGGAGTAAAAACCTGATAGGTGTCTGGTAATGGATAATGCCGTTTTTTATATTATGTATATATATATACCAAAAATATATTTTAAAAGTGAGCTTTATAATATAACGATAGATAGGCACTTTTTTATGTACCTTATTTACCGGAGGCCAGTCGTGGCGCAGATGCACAAATGGGTGGGTTCGATCCCCACTCGAGGAAATAAAATATTTACTTATATATATCTAATATATATTTTCATTTCTTCGTTCTGGTGTCAAGGCAAAAGCGCGGCATTGAGTTCCGCCACTCAACAGCAATGCCTTCAGAATTCGGCGGAAAGTGGGGAACGAAGTACCCCAAAACACAAGGTTCCTTTCGCCCACCCTGCTGTGTGCGGGATATAACGTGAAGTTGATTTTTTTTGTTTACCAAAAAACTGTCAAAGTATACACCATTCAAATTTGATGTTCCCTGATAGTACTTGCCTGTGTTGGGTGTATGCACAGAGAAACTTTCAGATTTTATAACATAACGAATTCTCGCTTGGTTTGACTCTTAATCCAATAGTAAAATTATGTACAACCATATACTTAATGTGAACAATAGTCATTAGAATATATAAGTATTTAATAGCTACAAAATTATACTAATTTTATTTATCTTTTCGACCACACTAACGTTATAGGAGTACTTTAACAAAAGTTATTTAATGCTTCAAGGTACTAATGCTAAACGACTTAAAACTCAATTTTAGTATTTTAATAATCAGCATCACGCTGTACTCCGCATACAGCAGAGTAGGCAGGGAGTACTTCGTGTTAAGACACTCCCTTCTCCCCTTTCCGCCTAATTTTTTGAGGCATTGTCTGTTGAGTGGCAGAACTCTACGCCGCCCTTTGCCTCGACACCAGAGCGAAGAAATAGAAGTATAAATTTTAAATAAATATTCCATTTCCCTTGAGTGAGGATCGAACCCACAATCAGTCGGTTTACAGTCACACGTGACGCCACGTCTGGTCTAACATAGCACAGCATATCCCATCTATCGCAGTACACCAAACACCTTACGTGCACCGGCCATGGAACTAGAACAAATGGGAGACGCTCGGATATCGTAATTGCGACTGTTATTGTAAAGGATGTAGCTTCGGATAAATGTCACCGTCCACGAATTTATTATCGCTGCCACTCGCCTTTATTAGCTGCTCTGCATACATTGTTAGGGTTGTTTGTGTTTGTTTGTCTTGTATTTTATTTTATATTTATATTTTAGTGTAGTGGTTGTGTCCGGTGTTATTCCATAGACAGGAGCGTATAAAAAATATTAAAGGATTTATTATCGTAATTCTAAGTTAGATTTCATTGAGATTTATAAATGATCCCCTAAAAAGATATTGCGGGTTGTTACGTTACTTTTAAACCGACCGAGGAACCTGTTTATATTATTATATAAAGAAATATTCTCTCAATAGAATGTGAGTAAACTAAGTTTAAATTTTTTATTATTTAAATTGTATAAAAGAATAGCCTTTTTTTTATATCAGCTTCACGCTGTATCCCGCACACACTAAGGTAGACAGAGGGTACCCTGTGATAAGACACTCCGTTCCCCACTTTCCCAAGAGTTCTGGAGGCATTGTGTGTTGAGTAGCGGATCTCGACGCCGCGCTTTGCATCGAGACCAGAACGAAATTAAAATATAAATAAATTAAGAACGAAAGCATTTTTGTTAAATAAAATATTCCTTAAAATGTGCACAACCCTACTCGAATAAAGATATGCTTCACGTGATATACTGAAGTTGTTCGAAATTATTCTTATCATGAATACACGTCGCTATGTATTAGTGATTCAAAGTAGCTTTTTCAAAGTTATTGAATTTTCTTACATACCATTTTCACTTTAGTTGGTGAACTCGACGTTTGCATCGAGTTTTCCTTTGCTTTTGAATGACAATTGTTTCTTACAACTGTAGTTTTGTATTGTATTGTTTTTTATTTAAATATTCCATTTTATTTTAATTAATTAAAATAAAATAAATTAAATCGGCTTCACGCTGTATCCCGCACACGGCAGGGTAGGCAGAGGGAACCTAGTGTTGAGACACTCCGTTCTCCACTTGTCGCCGAATTTTGGAGGCGATGCGTGCTGTTGAGTGGCGGAACTCTTCGCCATCCTTTGCCTCGACACCAAAGCGAAGAAATAGAAATATAAATTTAAATATTATAAATATTTCACTTCCTCGATTAGGGATCGAACCCACAAGCCGGTCGAGTTTATAGTCACAGTTTATGCCCCTGCGCCACGACTAGGCCATTGCATTTATTTTTTTTTATATAATCCCCATATTATTATGATATAGCTCGTTTCTTTTATTAGTTTAAAAAAAATATATTATATTTTTACTGGTGTCGGCTCTTCATTTACCGTAAAATATCCGATACAAGCTCTATAATAAAACTACTACCTATAATTTGAAAAGCTTGTATTTGTTGTCGAGTGGTCTAATAATAGTTGTAAAAGTTATATAATATTTGCATAGTTTCTATGACCCTTAACTACATTGTTTCTTTCTTCTTAATATCTTTTTGAAGTACTATAATGAGGCCGTAGTGAATTAGGGGCACAAGGGTGTGACTGTAGCGCGACGGTTGTGGATTCGATCATCACTCGAGGAAATGAAATATTAATTTAAATTTATATTTCGCTCTAGTGTCGAGGCAAAAGGTGGCGTTGAGTTCCACCACTCAACACGCAATGCCTCCAAAATTCGGCAGAAAGTGGGAAACGGAGAGTCTTAAGACTAGGTACCCTCTGCCTACACTACTGTGTGTGTGTGATATAGCGTGAAGATGATATAATGAAATTTCAAACAAATTATATTTTTTTTATATAGCTTTAATTATTCAATTACCAATTTCTTTATTTCTTTGAAGACTGTCAAGCGAAATATAATTAAGAAATAAAAACAGAATCGATACTAACTTTTAATTTAAAAAAAATTAAATTTAATAATTTTCCCAGAACCATGGTCACCAGCGCGTGCCGAACGGCAATCAAGGAGTGTTTATAATAAAACACTTGCTATGGTTATTAGATTTAAACGCTGTAACAATTTCTAACTCATTTGCTACGCGGCCGGGAACACGCGATGTGGCGAAACTTCGCCCGTATTGCTATAATAGCTTGTAATTCAGTGGGCTAGTGGGTTAAACAGCTTTGGTCGTAACCGACTAAGGTTCAATTCGTTATCGAGGATGGATATTGAAATTTTATATGAAAATTGAGAGGTCGTCGTGGCGTTGTGTGACTGTAACGTGATGGTTGTGGGTTCAATCCCCACTTGGGGGATGGGTTATTTCTTTATTGATATTATCATTTCTTCGCCCTGGTACCAAGATTCCGTCTGTTTACCCTGTTATATGTAGGATACACCGTGATACTGAAACAAATAATAAAATATCTTATGTATTCAAATAATAATTGATTCATGTCATCGTGGCGCAGTTTGATACTGTACAATTTTCGAGTTATACTGCTTGAAAATCCTTTCGTTTTCCTAGTATAGCAAAGCTCGGCGTTGTGTTCTGCCAACGATCGTATCATCATTGTCAGTAGACTGTGCGGTGCATGTACTAAAAATTAAAACAAAATTATGTTGGAATTACATAGTAATGGATGAAATGAAGAAGCATGTGCTCTGCTCTGACGAGGCGAAAGAGGTATGTAGAGACCGTAGCGTTTACCGCTTCGTTCTCTCTGACTACCCCCTTAGGGATACAGCGTGAACCTAAGTTACATAATAATCAGCGAACCAAGTGTTAACTAGCTTTGTCTACATTCTGCTATTTAGATTCCTGATTTTAAATTCCATCTTTAGTCATAAATAATGTCTCTCATTTTTTACAACGAATACGTCTCCACCTTCTTCTTCAATCTTCTTCAATTTATGAAATGTATAAAGAAATACCCACTAAAACAAATAGAAAGAAGTTTGTTTCATAATAGCAAACATTTAGATATTACTATTTCCCTGTACATTTACTAAGTACCTTTCAACTCAACAAGAAAAGTTCAAAACTTAAGAACTCTTTGTTTATTTTACAGTTAGTTTAGAGGAAACCTCGTTATAAGAAAAATGAAGTAAACAGTTTGCGAGATGGACTTAATATTTTAAGCGCTTAAATTATTTTGCCACTTTATTTTATCATAATTATTATTTATAAAAGGAATGTATTTAAAACAAGTTTATAATTTCATTTAATGAATGTATAAAACATTCAAAACGGTTTACCTTTTGAAAATAAATAATTTCGTATAATTAAAAATGTTACCGCACATTATACGGAATACCTCATCACTGACAAATCTTTTTAATATGGTTATTTGAAATGGTTGGCATTTTTTTTTGTATTTTAATTAGTGACAAAACTGACAACAGTATGGGACGCACCTGGAACATGTATTTCGATCAGGAATTTTTAATTTAACAGCGTATACTTTCGAGGTGACGTTGTCCAGTTAAATTTTGCAGATACTTTTGGTTCGTGAACATTTTTCATTCGATTTTGTCCTGTCCTAGCGACCCGCAAGCGGTTTTGCCCACGTATCGCTATATTGGACCCAAATTATACAAATTCTCTACGTAATTTGTAGTGTATGCGTTATTGTGATTATTAAGCTGTAAAGTTTTATCTAAATTGGTTCAGTACTTTTTACGTGAAAGTGGAATAAACCGAGGCAGACGGATCCTAGTGTTAAAACACTTTCCGCCGAATTCTGGAATTATTGCGTGTTGAGTGGCGGAACTGAACACCGTGCTGCGTCTCGACACCAGAATGTAAATATTAAATTTGTCATTTCGATTCGAACCCACAACCTGTCGCGTTTACAGTCAAACGCTTGTGCTCCTGCGCCACGACTGGCTCACCCACTATTAAGTATTATATTATATTATTATTTAATAATATAGTATTTATAATATATAGTAGGTCGTCAAAATTGAGATTGCATTGCTGCCCAGTATGGAGACTCAGAGGCAAAGGAGCATGTTGTAATGTAAACACGGTATATGATAGAAGCGATATTGCTTTTTATTTGCAGTGGCGATGACAGACCTATTTACGTAGAGCACTTCGTCTTCAAAATTGAAAATATTTCTTTTGTTTCTAGATAATGGAAAATATTTGTTTATGTTTCATATAATGTATTGATCATAGGGGCATGGGGCCAGTCGTGGCGCAGCGGCACAAAGTGTGACTGTAAAACCGACTGGTTGTAGGTTCGATCTCTACTTGAGAAGATGAATTATTTATTCAAATTTATATTTCCATTTCTTCGCTTTGGCGTCGAGGCAAAGCGCGGCGTTGAGTACCGGCACTCAATACGCAATGCCTTCAGAATTCGGTGGAAAGTGGGGAACGGAGTGTCTTAACACTAGGGTCCCTCTGCCTACCCAGCCGTGTGCAGGATACACCGTGAAGCTGATGATGGAGACACAAAATTTTTTATGGTTAGTTATTCTGTTCTCTACTGCTTGTTTAAATAATAAATAGGGACAAATTCAATGTTTTATACAAAAATCAATGGTATATTTTTTTGACCTAGTAACATTTATTTTTTTCAGTTACATCTTATTATCATTTGTTTAAACTAACCCATCGGAGTAAATATACCTTATTTGTTTATTTATAGCTTAGCCTGTTCATTTAGGTGACGTTTATTGTCCGGTTGACAGAGAGTGACAGAATGATAATATCATGTCATTTTCCTCGCTTATTTTGTTTACGTTTTTTTCTTTTAGCTACAGCCTCTATTCCGCAAATAGCAGGGTAGGCAGAGTGAACCTAATGCTAAGACACTGCGTTTCTCACTTTCCGCCAAATTTTTCGAACCATTATGTGTTGAGAAGCGGAACACAACTCCGCATAAATTTTTTTAATGGTATTATAATGCTTTAACAATGAGTATTACTTATATATATATTTTTTATTATCTTTATGTTACACCGCGATTTGTCTTGTGACAAGAGTAAGATAATGAAAATATTTAATAATTCACTCCCCCAAATGGGAATCGAACCCACAACTGTTGCGGTTACAGTCACATGTACCACTGCGTATTTCTTGTATAACAAGGACCAAAAAGGAAAACAATTTAAAACA
Source organism: Heliconius hermathena (assembly GCA_013403705.1). Classification (NCBI taxonomy): domain Eukaryota; kingdom Metazoa; phylum Arthropoda; class Insecta; order Lepidoptera; family Nymphalidae; genus Heliconius; species Heliconius hermathena. The sequence goes on along the minus strand of JAAIXJ010001814.1, from coordinate 60,342 downwards.
CACCTTCTTCTTCTTCCTAAACATTCTCAACGGTATTTACACATAAATCGCACATCAGCTTCACGTCTCGGGAAGTACGTAAGGAAGTACAGTGAAACATAATACGAGTCACTTGTACATATACATACATACATATGTTATGTAAAGTTGGAGTACTCAGCATAACTGATCAAAGTGATGTTGCAATACATGTTCTGTGATAGTAGCTGAATTTAAATTGAAGAAGTATTTTCTAGTGTTGTTTGTGATGTTATATACTATTCTGATGGTCTGTATTGAGTAGCTTCTTGTTTTATAAGGGAAATAAATAAGTTAGAGGCCGGTCGTGGCGCAGAGCCACAAAGTGTGACTGTAAAATCGGCTGGTTGTGGGTTCGATCCCCACTCGAGGAAGTGAAATATTTATTTACATTTATATTTTCATTTCTTCGCTCTGGGGTCGAGGCAAACCGCGGCGTTGAATTCGGCGGAAAGTGGGGAACGGAGTGTCTTACACTAGGTTCCCTCTGGGATACGGGATACAGCATAAAGCTGATTTATTTATTTATTTTGTAAATAATAAAGATTCTTAATACAAAGTGTCACTTTTCCTAAATAAATTGTAATTTAAATAATATTTTCCTCATTACTTTGTGTGTCTACCTGTTACGTTTTTTATCGCCAAACGTTCACGATGTTTTAATAAAATCACTTGTTTGTGTATTTCGTACAATAGCGACATTGTTACATTTTGTAGCGTCTAAATGCAGCAACATTTATTAAAGGAGATTTTGTTATAGCAAATGGAAATACGTAACGAAATGATATACGAATATAGCTCTTATTGTATGCCTGGTAAAGGCTATTATTCGTCTCTGAACGTAGTCTGAAAGAAGCGCTTTGCAACGTACGACGTCAGCCACAATCTTGTCAACTCGCGGTGACATAAAAGAACTCGTCAAGTTTGGAATGTAAATCTAAGGATTATAGTTCGGTTGACCAGAAATAAATGTGCCAGCTTTTGCCTGTGAAATCTTTGTAGAAAGGATTTTTTTGGTTTTATTTAAAATATATTTTAATAGCTATAAAGATTTTTTGGTTGTATTTAAAGTAGGTATATTTTGATTGAAATAAATCAAACACTAAATGTTAAGTGAGCCAAAATGAAATAATGAAAGCTACATTTGAATCGGTTAAGCCTTTTCTGAGATTATAGTGAACAAACTTACAGACAAACCGATAAACAGACAAAACTTTTAAAAATAATTGATTTCGGTTCTATTATTATACATTATTAATGTATATATTAAAGAATAATAGATTTTCTCTAGACTCTAGCAAAATACTCTACTACTAAAATGAACCAGAAAAAGAGAACGAAGTTTTTTAACGCTTGTTTCTTTTTTTTAAACCGTTAACATTGTAATATTTTAAACTGCGTTTATACAGAGAGTACAATAACTACTACTAATATATTTTTTAACATATTATTCGACTAGACTTATTCCAGTAAAATTCATCATTTTAGTCGAAATATCTACACAGACGACTGTCGTTTCGTAATACAATGGATACAGAACAAGGTTGCATCATAATTGATATTTCGAACTCTTGGGAAATTGGTGTAGTATCTCTGTTTGCTTTGTTAAACCGCTTGTTGCTCTTAATTCTTGGATCGATTAAATTTTGTTTTCATTCTCATACGAATGTTAGATATTATATGTTTATTATAGCATAGCAGCTTATACGAGAGGGAACTTAGTGTTACGACACTCCGTTCCTCACCATCTATCTGCCTAATTTAAAAAATCGTGCGTGTTGAATTGCTGAATTCTTTACCATATGTCGTCGATACGTTGATAGCTATTATGACAAAGTAAAATTTATTCCACATAAGTAATTAAAAAAAAAATTACGTTCATATATTTCTTTTTTGCATGTGACCGATTAGCCAGAGATAAAATCGTATTAAAATGAAATACGAATACGAAACGAAAATAATTAAGTCACGTAATTATACACCGCTCTTAACTCGATATTAAGATGTCGCTAAAATTCGTAAAATATAATCTAATAATGAAAACCGCATCTCAAAATCGATCTCAGAGATGAGAGCGGCTTAAATACGGGCCTTAGAGTTGTGTATGACACATACTTATTCTAACAATAAGTCCGAGGTAACTCTGACAGCGGGTGCAGTAGGATACACTGAAACTATTATCTTGATATTATATAGCCTACCTTCTTTGATAAATGGATTATTGAACTGAAAGAAAAGAATGTTGTAGAATTAATGTTGTTAGCATCTCTGTAGAAGACTTTAAAAATGTTTAAAAATATTTAATAAATAGCATTCTCTCTTGCCAGAGGATAATTCTTAGTAATTATCTTTGGGTAGCGGAAATTTGTAAAAATCTCCCTACAGAGATGCTAACAACATAAATAAGTTGTAACGAGCGTATAAAAATTTCGACGTAGCTCGATAAGAACGTATGGCTTAGTGGTCAGAGCGCCTAGTCGGTTTTCAGGAGGCGCGGGTTCGAGTCGCGGGACTCGAACCCGTTCAAATTTTTATACGTTTTCTAAATAAGTAACTTTTCAACATTTTTTATCAACTAATAAGTAGATCTTACTGTAACTAAGTAATTTATACAAAAACAAACAAATGAAATATAATTTAAAATATATTTTAAAATATTTATAGCGTATTTAGTCACGTCTCTGAACAGTACGGAGTGCAGCAACAATACAACGTCAACCGCACGCCTTGCCGTGCCGCGGCATAATAAGCTGTCTTAGTCATTCCTTTTGTTCCTGAAACCGACCGTCCAGTGGATGTAGCTACTTGAGTCCCGATATTTCGATATTTAGACGAGCTTAAGTAACTCTCTAGAATAATAAGTAGGTACCTAGTAGTTTTTTTTAGCTTCATGCTATATCGCTCGTGTATGCAGAGGGAGCCTAATGTTAAGGCACTGCGTTCCCCACTTTCCGGTGATGAGTGGCTGAACTCATTGAGAAATGATAGCATTAAATATTTAATTTCCTCGAGTGGAAATCGTACCCTCAACTAGTCCCGTATACAGTCACACACTTGTGTCCGTGCACCACGATTGACCTAATTAATATATGTATATATTTGAAATATTTTATCTAGTGGAAAATATTATATTTTTTTTTACCGTAGCGAGATTCGAACCCGCGCCTCTGGAAAATCGTCCGAGCGCTCCATAAGTCATATATAAGTCATATGTTGTTATCGAGCTACATCAAAATTCTTTATAAACTTTCAAATTTATAATATTAGTAGGAGAGGATACTATAAATATTTTTTCTAGACTTAATGAATACAAAGTATACTTCGAAGGTAATTTGTTAAGTAACTAGTAAACTCTTTTAATATTGCATTTCTCATTAAGTGGATACTCAGCACAGTGGGTACCTTTCCGTTACAGTACAATATAATACCTTCCCGTTACAATACAATACCTTCGTTCGCGCCCCGCCGCTCTAAAGGGCCAAAATAAATATAACTAATGTTGCCAGAAAAATGGCATTCTCTTTGCTCTATTTATGATTTTAAAATTTAACTTTTTTTTTCAATTATAACGTAGTTACAAAAGTGTTTGATTGTAAACGAGGTGGTTGTGAGTTCAAGAAAGAAGATGCAAACGCGGCGATGAGTTCCGCCGGTCGAATTCAACGCGCTTTGCCTCCAGAATTCGGCGGGAAGTGGGAAACAGAACAGTCTTAATGGGGACGATGTGTTTTAACACTAGACTCCCTGATTCCCCCTGCGTACCCTGCTAAGTGCGGGATACAGCGTGAAGCAAAAAAAAAACAATATAATTTAACGACATAATTTTTACAAAATCGCAACAATCTATTCAACAACACAAAAAAATATTCCATGTAAAATTTGATTCAACACAAAAATACTTGATTAAAACCGGAGTGTCGTTCAATCGAATACATTTCAGAATTTCCTTTTTGTTAACTCTGGAATCAGCGATGTCAGCTAAACATAATTTAGCGCTAAATGTAGCGTCCGCTTTTTCAACTTTACACTGGTACCAAATTACGTGATGTTTTCTCTTCTTCTCTCTATTTATTTGTTACTTGAAAAGATCCCCCGGGAGAGTTTTATTTTAGCTTTACACTCGATTTTTATTAACACAAGATACTATAAGTCTATTAGCTTTATTTAGTCTTAAAATGTTCACCAAATGGAATTTGCTTCGCTTGTAAAACGGCACGGTATCTTTTAGACGTTGTTTACAATGCCTTCGTTTGTAAATATTGGAGATATATGTTAGTTAATTGGATTTATCATATGGGTTATGTTGAACTCTTTCACTTTTAAGTTAAAATATATGAATATTCAATATCCATTTTATGCTTTTATGTTTTGTTAAACTTTAAGAATAACACCTAAATGATATATCAAATTTCATAATAAAAATAATATATCTTTTATTATTTTAAATATAACTCAGCAATCTTGAGTCGGCTGTGGCCTAATTACGCGTCGATTGCGTCTGAAAATAATACATTACTCCCAAAATAAATACGAAAGTGAGTTCTTCACAGTAATAACATAATGTATTTGCTTATTTTTCTTTGTCAGCCCTCGTATTACAAGTTTCTTTTGAAAGTTCCAGACTCATTGAAAATACATTATTTTTCTGTTAGTGCGAGATCGTGGCAACGTTGTCGCCTCTAAGTTCTGCTCAAATGAACACATTGTAATGGCTTTCTTCACAACATTTTTCTTTTATTTTCAACTTTTCCGTCACATTCTTCACTGCGTTTCTGCTTAAGCGTTCTTTTTTTTTATTTTCGTTAACGGATGACGTCTTTTGTTCTCATATTATCTTCTTATACGCTGTCAAAGTATTTATGTGAATTGGGTTGTGTTTTTAAAGGAATCGTCTATATTTGTTTGATTTTTGTCTAACACATTTTTTTGGAATTAATAGTAACTTGTCGTAATGCAAAGATTGTGGGAAAGGTACCCGCTTCAGGAATTAAATACTTAATATTTTCATTTCCTCACTTTGGCAACCAGCCCAGAATCGGGCTGTCTTAACATTAGGTTCCCAGAAACCCTCCGAGATACAGCGTGAAGTTAAAAAGTTATTCAATATAATTTACCCTAATAAATCAAACCCACACCCTTCCATATAATCTGACGCTTTTTAACTTTACCACGACGTCGTTAAACTAAAATAATCCTATATCCTAATACATAATTTCAATAAAGACTCCTCGTTAATAATATAATAAGAACGTACCTAATCATTAATCCTATTAAGTTTAGACAATGTTTACAAGTCGGTCTGTTTGTGTAGGTCTTGTTTATTTTTCGTCTACGGCACACTTGAAGGTGAATTTCGGGCAAAATTGTTTTTAGCTGCTCTGTACCTTGTTGAGACTGTGCGGGTTTCAACTTACACTGGTCTCATAGGAGAGTTTTTCTGGTAGCGCGGAAATTTGTTTGATTCGTGGCGCAAGGGCGTAAGCGTGTAAGTGCGACATGTTGTAGGTTCGATTCGCACAGGAAATGAAATGTTGTATATTTTGGAGGAAATGCAATATTTCATATTTTAGAGAAAATGAAATATTTAATATTTTTATTTTCTCTCGCTCTGGTAACGCGGCGCGGCGGCGTCGCTGTGTACTGCCACTTAACACGCAATGTCATCAGTATTAGGCGGAAAGTGGAAGTGGGAGCGGAATGTCTTAACACTAAGCCTCCTCTGCTTATCCTGCTACATGCAGGATACAACGTGAAGCGGGAAGAAAAACGACGAACGAAATACATGTATAACTTTTAACTAAACCATTCGTAATTCAATGATTTTAAGAGAGAGATCATAGTTAATTTTATATAATTTCGGATACATCGAGTAGCTCTTAAGAGTATGGCCCTAATTTATTCATGTTTTAATAAATGTTAATAAATGTTAGATTTAATATAACGAATCTAAATCGTGTTCGTTTAACGCAGAAATCGTATAAATATTACTTCTTTCGTCTCACTTCAAAGTAAATTATAGGATTTATAAAATCTTATATTTACTCAGTTCTCTTTGAGTCCTCTGGAAGTTTATTTGACTACTACTATATATATACATTATACATGTTTATATTTTTTATGTTACGAAAATTTTTCTTTAGTTTATCATCAAATTTAACATTCCTTGAGTTCCACTACTCAACATACAAACAGTCACACAAACAACACAAATTGAACCGACAGTAGAGAACGGAGTTTTATTAAACCGTAGTGTTTATACATATACCTAGGTTACCTTTAATATTAAGGTAAAACCGTAAAGATACCTACACAGATAACAGTAATTTCTAAACGCAACACCGATTGACCGAGTGCCATGTTCTTGCTCTAAATCTTAATGCTTGCGAATAGAAACCCGAGGTCTGACTCCGGCCGTCTCACAACAGGATTACGTGCGTCTCAGACAGGATTTGCTGCTTTACTGTCAGTCACCCATCAATTAAGAACCTATTGGTCTAGAAACGGTTTATGTGGCGGTTTCGGGGTTCAGGATGCCGTAATGTCATTCTGATAGGTTGATGTTTAAATTTAAGTGTATTATGGGTAAATTAAATGTATGCTTCATTTCTTATATAGCAAAATATAGACAGACAGTAAAAATTTTGTGTCTCGACACTCCGTTCTCTGCCTTACTATCCTAAATCACCACTTAGTGTTAAGATACTCCGTTCGCCATTTTCCACTGCATTTTGGAGGCATTTGTTCTCTTGTTCCGTGTTAAAAAAATTACTTTTAGAATTTTTGGAATATTATGCCACCACTTAATAAAACATACATAACTTAAATATATTAAAAATATTTCTTTACTTGATTACTGCTATATAATTACATTCTATTGACGTTTGACAAACTATTTCTAATGAACCACCACGTCTAGCTTAGTAACATTTCAAAGAACGATCAATCTTCGATACCAATTATTAATAATACGCTCGGGGAATCTCTTCCGTCATTCCCAAATAAGACTACAGTCTCTGATGTGAACGGCCCTGTTCGTGTCAAGTTAATAAAGCCCAAGTGATTATATGAGCCAGCCTTCTGTTTTCTGTCTTTCTATTAAACTACCTTCTGGTTTCACCAAATTAACTATGACAAGAGAATCAATTAATGCGTAATATAATAATACGCGTTGGCGTTGCCATAGCAACGTGTATGGCACTTTATAAATAGAAAAGTGTAAATATTGTTTAATGTATGTGTGTTAATGTTTTTGACTTGACTTTTGTAACACCTTAGTACTTGGTGTGTTGTGATAGATGATTGCGAATGTAAACGTTGAAAGTAGGAATATGAATGAACGAAGTTTCAGAACCTATAATTTTATGAAGTTTTTATGTGGCCTTTGTAACAAACAAAATATATTTCTTTATTAAAATCTATATAATCTATATATATA
>JAAIXJ010001814.1:0-52580 GCA_013403705.1 Heliconius hermathena | reverse complement strand
TTATCTTTATAGCAGAGTACAGAGTGACAACCCAACGTTAAGATGAGCCTCCTCCGCTCTACGCCCGAATTCAAGACACTGCGTGTTGAGTGGCGGAACTTAACATTACAGTAGGGGCGGTGAAATGGGACTGTCTTATTTCTCCACCTTATGATTAAGAATATTTTTACATTAGTATAGTAAATTCAAATATATTTACATACATTTATAGATCGAATCAGCTTCACGCTGTATCCCGCACACAGCAGGGGGAACCTAGTGTTAAAACATTTTGTTACCCACTTTCCGCTGAATTTTTTGAAGTATTGCGTGTTGAGTGCCGGAACACTTCGGTGGACTCCCACGCCCTGGTGCCTGAGCGAAGAAATGAAAATATTAATAAATAATAATTCATTCCCTTCAGTGGGAATCGAATCCACAACCACAGTCACACTCTTGTGCCCCTGCGCCACGACGGCTTCAGATACTTATACATTTATAAAGAATGGTTTAAAAAATGCTTTTACTAGAATGTATCGTTTTACTAACATATAGTTGACTAGTAAAATAGCGCAGCACAATCTGACCTCGCTAGGCCAGTATTTATACAATAAAATTCTTTTTTACTTCATTCTATTTCAAATACGATAAACAAATAGATGGCTTTGTTGATTTTTTAGTAAGCCAATTTTTTTAGTAGATATTTTTTTTACATATCATTTTTTTATTCCGAAAAAAAAAATACAATTAGTAACGATCCTAGAATTTATATTAAAAAAAACTTATTTCCTTAACAGTTATTTTTTCCAGTTACAAAGTTAACACAGAAGCCAGTCATGGCGCTGGAGCACAAATGTATGACTGTAAACACAACAGGTCGTGGGTTCGATTCCCACTCGAAGAAAATAAACATTTTACATTTTCACACACAGTTTGAAGCTGAAGGAAAAAAGGTTCACACGTTTCACCATTCCATATTATTCTTAATTCGTACAATGCACTTTTCACTAATTCTAATTTCCACATTTACCAGAAGCCCGCCTTATGTCAGCTTAACGGTACGTGCAAGGATACTGTTCGGAGCGAAACATACATCATGATTAAATACTAAATCCGGTTTTTAGATTAAACAACAAATTCTCTGGGGTTTTCCATGTTAATCCCGAGTTCTGGCCAGTGCAGTGCGCTTGTCGTTAGCTTTGGTTTAGATTTATCTCGAGATCGGAACGCTCTAACCTTTTATAATATTTGTAAATATGTGCCGTGTGATCCCGGTCTCTCTGGTGGTGTCGTAAGGGGCGACTAAAGTACGTGTGGTAGAGTCACGTCGCCAGCAATGGCAAGACGCATGGGTAAGCTCGACCGGATCATTACCACCCCCGGCATTTAAAACCGGCGTTAAGTAGTGGCTTTATGCCACTGCGTTTCGCATCAGGTAATGCCGGGCTCCGGCGCCCAACCCACCTTAAAGGACGGCAACGCACCTGTAGCTCCTCTGGTGTTGCACGGTGTCGTGGGCGGCGGTAGTCACTTACCATAAGGTGACCCGAACGCTCGTTTGCCTTGTCCTTTTCTATAAAAAAAATAAAAAAAATATAAAAAATGGTGTTTGAAACTCGATACTGTACCACTCGCCAAGCACCGGTTCCATTTGCCGAAATCAAATGCTAATACAGTGTGTGTGTAATTTTTATTCGTTGAATGCTTTTTTTTTTGGGCAACTCAATTTTCTAACCTGACTTAATTTTTTGCGCAAAAAAAAAAACACGATCAAAGTAAAACACACACAGTTGAAAAGGGGTTGCTTTTTCTAATTGAAATTTAGGGGTGCGAGAGGAATTTAAAAATGTCCATTACGAATATGTGCCGGGCGGTTATTAAGTCGTAAATATTCGACTCCTCAGTGCCGCGGTTGTAATGTAATTATCCCTTCGATCATTCCGAATTAATTTGGGTTGCCATACGTTTAAATTTGAACTCGAACAATGGAGATGATTGAGGTTCACTTTTAGATATTGAAATGATGTTGTTATTTTTTTTCTTAATTGATGTTTTTCTTTCGCTTCCGCTAAGTTTGTATTTTTTTTTTTGGGATTGCAAAATATTTTTTTATAATTTTGTATCTTATTAAAACAGGGACTAAAGGTTCATAATTGCTTTTTTCAGTTTTGCGTTGTATCCCGCATGTAGTAGTATAGACAGAGGGAGCTTGGTGTTAAAACACTTCAATCCCTACCTTCCGCCGAATTCTGGAGGCGTTGCTTGTTGAGTGGCGGAATTCAACGCCGCGCTTTGCCTTGACGCTAGAACGCAGAAATAAATATATTAAATATTTAATTTCCTGGAGTGGCAATTGAACCCACAACCTATCACGTCCACAATCACACGCTTCTGCCATAAACCTGTTAATTTCATTGAAAATATTCTAATATTTTAGTGCTCTAAACACAAGATTATAAAACGCCGGATACTCCGGACGGATAATCCTGATGAACAGGATATTAGAATTCCGCGAACCTCTGGTGGAGACGTCGCGGCCTCGTGTTGTGACATAAACGGTTAACGCAAAGCGCGGAATCTGCAGCGCGCCGCTCACAGCGATATTTCCATCGTTTTATGTTCGGAACACCGCATACTTTGGTAGTTTAGCGGGTCCCGTGTGTGCGCACCCATCCCATGTGGTTGTGGTGGCTAGGAGATAGAACATTTATTTTTAAACTCCAACCAAACGCTTATATTGCCTATATTGCCTGTTTTTTGCTTATATGATGCTTTAGTTGAATTCAATTTGGTAATTATTAAGTGGTAGTGTAATTGTTGTGGGTTTCAAGTCGATCCGAAAAAAGTTCACGTGTTAAATTTGCCTAGATATGATTAGATAAAGTACTGCATTAAGTGAGGTTAAGTCAGTTGTACTACGTTTTTATTATAATTTTTTTAATTAGTCCAGCTTATTTTATGCGAAAACCTGTATAACATAACATAACATAACATTTACATATTTTAATTTAAACAAAGATATTTTAATTTTTTTTTTAATTTTACATATTTTAATTTAAATAACATAAACTAGTTTTCATTTCCACACTCTAAAGACTAACGGATGTTAATGTTGACAATGAGAAAGTCCCGCACATTTATAGACGTAGACAATCTGCGTCCCATTCTCATTCTCGTCTTTTACTGAATTTCTTAGCATGCCAACTTGATATTAAATTCTTGGGTACATACCGGGTGCTGGAGACAAATAATACTTAGCTGTTGATTATTTATAATGTGTTAAGTTTTCTCTAAGTTTACAATTCTTAACATGATTAACTATCCCTTTAAAATGCCTTTTTATTTAAACGTATCACCTGCTTGTATAATATTTACCTAAATGAATGTTTGAGTAAGAAATATGAATACAGTCTTTCGGAGCAAAACGTAAGATCGCTCTTGATGACATAACAATCTCGTATAGTTTGAAAGGTTTATTGGACTCAATAATATTCGATTGACTCTTAAGAAGTCTCTGATTATATCAATATTGCTTCGTATATACATCGAAATAACCGAAATATTTCTCGTGAAGAAAACGCCACAAAGGGATCCCTCAGAGGACTCCACTGTAACTGGTCGCGGACGTCGGATAAATTTCCAAATAAAATTTCATAAATATTTTTGATATATTCACGGTCAGGCTTTTCATACTTTGCCCGCGTGGCTTATCTGGATTATCTCGGGATTTCCACCGGATTTTTTTAACTTGTTCGCATTTGTGCGTCCGCTTATTGCGTTTTATCTGGCGCGTGATTTGCCGCATCGCCCGCCCGCAAATATGTTTATCGTGGCCCAAATTCCTTTTAAATTTATGGAGCGAACGTTAAAAAATAGCCAACGTAAAAGACCTACAGAAGCAGCCTCTTTATTAAAATTCAATATCCGCCACGTCCCGCGCGCTCTAGTTGGGAGCAGTATTAAAACTATGTCGTACATTGTTCCAGGTGATCAAGGGATGAGAAAAGTTGGTGCCGTCAGGACTTACATGACTTGTTGAGCGCAACCAAGTGTGGCTGTGTTTCGGTTTGTGCGCGTGCTAATGTGATCGTGTGTCACCAAGTTCTCTGTCATGGTGTTATCATGGCGCACGGTAGCTTTGCTAGCTGCGCTGCAAATGTGTGCGAGTGTTCCGGAAACTCTGTATCACAACCATTTCGCCGTCCACGTGCCGGCGGGCGGCAAGCGTGTGGATGACATCGCGGACCGACACGGCTTCGTCAATCATGGACAGGTATGTCAATTTGCTACGTGCTTGGAATCTCGCGTATTTCGTACTGTGGCTCGAATATATTTAATGTCGAAAAATAGTCGCTTTTTTTTCTGTTCAGTAGCGGCGTGTGTGTGAAATATAAAAATATGTGTTATATTTTTCATATTTCCTTGAACTAAATCCTAAACGATGAGGCGTATAAAAAATAGGAAACAAGTAAAAAGTGTCTACAGGAAAATTAGTGCAAAGCTCAAGTTGATTTCTTGGCTCGACCGTCTGTCTGTCGACGGCCGTCCAATTAAGTTCTCTCGGTGATTAATGGCTGCAATACCTAACTCTGTACTACTACTAGAATTACCTCAGCCGGAAGATTGCTGGTTACGTTCGAATATTTACAAAACAAAATGTTATTTAAATATGATGCTTATATAATTATATAATATAAAATATAAGTATACTTTTGAGTATACGAAAACGATAGCATAGGTATGAGAAACTATTACTATAAACGAGAGACTCAAACGTGGCTTCGCCCGCTTAAACTTATTATAGCCAAGGATAATATATATATTTAAAAGAGTCTTATGTCCTTTCTAATACCTCTAAGAATATGTGTATAAAATTTAATGATAAACGGGTAGGTAGTTTTGGCGTAAAAGCGTAACAAACAAACTAATATTCTCATTTATAATATTAATATAATCCATAACTAATGTAAGTCGACATAAAGTATTTTTTTAATTTTAAATATAAATTAACAAGCAATTATAATTGGCGATTTGATATCGTTGATTGGATACTCTATACACTATTATTTTTTGCTTTTCAGTCCATTTATCGTTTAATATTTTTATTAAGAAGTTTTATGATATTGTTTTTATTAAAATGTTCGTTCTTTAGAATCAAATTTATAGATGAATGAACGGAATCGCTGAAGTGATTTCTAATTTCAAATAAATTTGAATGATTAAACTAAAGGAAAAATAAAATATTTATGGTAAATTTAAAAGAACGGTATACACATACGGTGAAATATAATATATTTACAATAAAAATTAAGGCCTGTCGTGGCGCAGGGGCACAAAGTGTGACCGTAAAATCGACTGGTTGTGGATTTGATCCCCACTCGAGGAGATGAAATATTTACTTAAATTTATATTTCCATTTCTTCGCTCTGGTGTCGAGGCGAAGCGCGGCGTTGAGTTCTGCCACTCAACACGCAATGCCTCCAGAATTCGGCAGAAAGTGGGGAACGAAGTATCTTAACACTAGGTTCCCTTTGCCTACTCTGCTGTGTGAGGGATACAGCGTGAAGCTGATTTAATTTAATTTTTTGCAATAAAAATTAATTGTTTTGATTGCTTTTAACATTTAAATAGGCTTCAATCACTTTTTTTTATCTTCAACGGCAAGGTAAGCAGAAGGAACTTAGTGCTGGTACTCTCTGTTTCTCAATTATCCAGACTTTGCGTATTGACTTGGCGTGTTGTATTGTATTGCCTTCTCGAAGAAAGTAAATGAAAATAATTAATTCCTGCCATTGGAAATCGAACCCATAACCATCACTTTTACAGACGCTGTTGACAATCATTCATATGTTTATACCATAATTTTATTTTAAAAAAAATAATGTTCATATTCACAATTACAAAACCAAGATTAAAGGATTCTACGTTGTCAAAGAAACAAAAGACTTCCGGTTTGTAGAAGTTTCCTGTTGTATTTATGTGCTTGTGTGACATATGTATTTGCTCATACCCTGGTATAGCGTTGAGATTTTTAATATATTTTTTTTGTTAGTATAAAATGATTTAAATATAATATTATGTGATGATGACGTGACTTTAAGTTTATAATTTATATCATGTTCGTTGAAATGCATTTAAATAAAGATAGACTTGGTATGTGAATTATATATATTATATATATTTAAATTATAAAAGAGGTCGTACGCCATAACGGCTGTCTTACTGTAAGCGCAACGGTTGTGGGTTCGATTTCCATTCAGGGAAAATAATTAATTTTATTTCTTCGCTCTGGTTACAAGACAAAATAGAGTGCCTCAACACTTGGTCCGTTCTTGCTGCTATATGTGGGTTACAGGAAACTAAAAAAAACTGAAAAATATTAAAATATTTCGCCTTAAAACTATATTATTTCTATTTATCAACAATTTTGACCTTATAATGATTACCTTTTAAGCATCTCAAAAGCCAATATTGTCCAATTCCGCTTGAAGTAGACTGTCTACGCTTATTCTAAGCCTGTCGCTTACACTAGCATCTAGCGTAGCAGGGACTCAGCATTCCCATCGTCAATGAATGCACTTGACGTCCTTTGAGGTATCGACTTTTGAGCATTTCGTACTAGTATTGCGCCTGTAGTTTGGATATTTGTCTCTTTTATAAATTATAGAGGTATGTGACAGTGGATTTCGGTAATAATTATGTAGGGTTAGCTCTGAGTGAGGGTACTGAAATATATATATTTTTTTCCTTAATGTCTTAGTGACGAGGGCTGCATGAAGAATTTGCCCTTCTATATTTTGATCTATGTCGATTTTCTTATAATATCTTGGAATTTTTAAAATTTGTAACAAAAAAATATGAAATTGAATAAAAAATAACATTTTAAGTAAACGAACAGTAATTCTAATTGACTGTAAACGCGACGGTCGTGGATTTGGTTCCGACTATTAGAAATGAATATTTTTATTTCCTCGTTCTGGTCAAGACAATGTTTCGAAAATCGGGCGGTGCTTAGGTAACGGAGTGTCCTAACACTAACTTCTCTCTGCCTGCCCTGCTAGCGGGATACAACGTGAAATCAATTCTAAGTTTAGTTGAATCCACTTTACATTTTAAATAGTGTTTTCTGCTAGTATTTTTTACGTGGCGCATTCCAATACCTAGCCCAAGGCGATGTGTTTGATTGGTTCGAACGCTTAACCCAACAACGGAATACTTCACACAAGTAACGACTATTTTGTCCGTTTCACTTACTGATTTTTCTTTTTAGCTTCACGCTGTATCCCGTATATAGAGGGATAGGCAGAGTAAACCTAGAGTGTTCTCCACTTTGTGGCCAATTTTCGGGCCGTTGCATGTTGAATGGCGGAATTCAACGCTGCGCTTTGTCCAGGAGAGCGAAAAAAGCTAAAAATAAGGAATTATGATTAGTTACTTACTATTAATTAATCGAATATTTCAATAATAGTATCATATACGTAAAAATATTAAGGTGCGATAAAATATATATTTGTTATTGTAGGTAGGTATTTATATTTACAAATACAAATCGAGGTATTAACGTCTTATATGATAGTTATAACTCAATGTTGTGAGTCAAAACTAAATTTAACTTAATTAAACATGCTTCGAGGCCAGTCAAGGCGCAATTGCACAAAGTGTTACTGTAAAATCGACTGGTTGTGGGTTCGATCCCACTTGAGGAAATGAAATGCTTATTGAAATTTATATTTCCATTTCTTCGCTTTGGTGTCTATTCAGAGCGCGGCGTTGAGTTTCGCCACTCAACTCGCAATGCCCTCAGAATTCAGCGAAAAATGAAGAACGGAGTGTCTTGACATTACCTTCCCTCTGCCTACCCTGGTGTGTGCGGGAGCACAGCGTGAATCTGATTTAATTTAATTTTTAATTAAAAAAAACTCAACATATAATAACATCCAATGTAAGTAAGACCGTCGCGTTTCATTAAGTAAATTATAACATGATTAACGTAGCCAATTGTGCTGTGTTTTAATCGTGTGAATAAACGAACGAGATAGTGTTGCGCGATAAAGTTCGTTCGTTATCTGTAGAATAATTAAAAGTTGCTGATAATTTTCGATGCGAGCGCGATTAAAACGGCGCTGGGGTGATTGAGTTTGTCACGGGGAATTACCGGCTTGCACGCCACGCGTGACATGACCATTCTGTGTTCGGTTGGAAACGGGACATGGGTTTTTTTATTTACAATTTTAAGGGCCAGTTTCACCGGTTACGAATAAAGTTACAGATAGTAAAAGAAATCAAAATTTAAAATTTGGGGCTAGTCGTGGCGCAGGGGCACAAAGTGTGACTGTAAAATTGACTGGTTGTGGGTTTGATCCCAACTCGAGGAAATGAAATATTTATTTACATTTATATTTTCATTTTTTCGCTCTGGTGTTGAGGCAAAGCGCGGCGCATAATTCCGCCACTCAATACGCAATCCCTCCAGACCTCGGCAGAAAGTGGAGAACGAAGTGTCTTAACACTAGGCTCCCTCTGACTACCCTGCTATGCGTCAGCCAATGTTGAAACTGACTCTAATTGTTTTTAAGTATTGTATTAAAAATTATTATTACATTTGAGTTTTTATTTTCTTTTTGGAATGCTTTTGCTTTTGTTTTATTAAGGTTTTTTTTGTTTTTTTTTTATGATTTGAAACGTAATTCAACCGACCAAACTAACGTGTTAATTCGAAAGACGAAACGTTTTTACATCCCGGTGCAATGTCTCGGGACACAAAAGCCGAAAACAAAACAGTCCCGTTCAAAACGGAACGTCTAGTCACATTAGCCGTGTACGCCCGTTTACATATGAAAAAAGTAAGTGTATGAACTGTTTATTGTTGCAATTAACTTATGAATATTTAACGTGTTAATATGAATATTGTGGTAATTGTTTATTTGTTTTAAGATAT
This sequence comes from Heliconius hermathena, assembly GCA_013403705.1. Lineage (NCBI taxonomy): Eukaryota > Metazoa > Arthropoda > Insecta > Lepidoptera > Nymphalidae > Heliconius > Heliconius hermathena. The sequence goes on along the minus strand of JAAIXJ010001814.1, from coordinate 43,663 downwards.
TTCCATGTGATATCGAGTTGTGTGTACATTTATAGGAAATTCATTAAGGTTTCTTTTATAGCTTGATGCTGTATCACGAGATAGACAGAGGGAACCTGTGAACCTAGTGTTAAAATACTCCGTTATCATAAAGATATTTCCGTTCTCCATTTATTGCCGAATTCTCGCGTTTTGATTGGCGGAATTCAACGCCGCGCTTTGCCTCGGGCAAATAAAAATATTAAATCGAACCCACAACCGTCGCGTTTTCATAAAATAATGTAATAGACATAATATAAATCTATCTCTACATTTATATATATATGTATATATCAACAGTTTAATATGTACGTAGCGACTGCACTACTAAGACGTGTGTTAATACCGTTAATAATTGATTAATACGGTACACCCGTTTGATTTGAATTTACACTGCGTATACACAATAACGAGAATCCGTTACATTATGGCTTGGGACTAATTAACTTAAATGTATCGATCGATTGAATGTTATGGTAGAGCCTTGTAATTTGTTGTATCTATTAATATTATGGCATTTTAGCAATTTAGTTTCTGGAAATTGAGAATTCTTGAAAAAAATTATATTGTATTTTTTAGTTGAAAGAAATTAAGTTAATAAATATTTTACCTCCTTCCGTGTACCAGTTTGTTTTATGCGACCCACGCTTGTGTCTGTTAAGCCGACACTTTTTTGGTTTGTGGATTCGATTCCCGCTCAAAGAAATAAAGTATCCAATATTGTCATTTGATCTCTCTAGTAACGAGTCAAAGTGCGATGTTAAGTTCCGCCATTTAACAGGCAGGAAATGTCTTAACACTAGATTCGCTCTGCCTACGCTGGTTTGTGCGGGAAAAATGGAGCTAAAAAAAGTTGTTATTTTAAATGTTGCTTATCGTAGTATTTTTTTTAGAAATTCGAATCGAGAACCACCGTGAATATGCTTTAGCCAGTCAGACTTACTTTACCCTTATATGTTCTACATTCTACTTATATATTCTACATTAAGGTATTTGTTTACAACACGTGGACCGTTGTAATCGAGTGTTTGAGCGAGTGCGCCACGTGTTTGCTCCCACGATTACCCCATATCGCTTTGAATAAATGATACGGTAACCTATACGAATAATAGACGGAATTAAACCGTTGCGTTCGCGGCAATCGTGAATAATAAATTTGTTGCCCAAAATTTTTTATTCTTTTCCGTTTTCTAAACCGTTCATTTCCAATGAATACGAATCATATTTCATAATATTTGGAGCGTAATAAATAACGGTCCCGTTGTGCAATGTCTTGGCGTTCAATGAGTACGAAAAAGTGGTTTTGTTTAGTGATTTTTTTTTCTTTTTAATGTTTTTTTTTTAGTTGAATAGTAGGTATTTTGTACGTTAGTTTGTATATATTTTTGTGATAATTTTTCTAGGTCTGGATAAAATTATGTGGATGGTATTAATAATTCAAATATTAGATGTTTAAGTCTTACCAAAAAACATTTTGTTCTATACCTCTCACATAGCAGGGTTAGCAGATGAAACTAGTATTAAAAAACTTCGTTCCCATTAAGACACTGCCGTTAAGATTTAATTTCCTCGAGTGGGAATCGAACCCACCTTTCCAGTCCTGTGCCTGTCGCAAGCTTGTGCCCCTACGCCACGACTGACCTCAATCTCTTCAAAAAATATACAATATTTATTCTTATTTTAATTATATTCGCTTAACTATTCTAATTTAAAATACATTTCTCCATACATTCTCCTTAACAAAAGGCAAACCCCAATATAAATTAATTTGTCTGTATCACACCAACAGATTTCGATTTCATTTGAACAAACTTCAACTTCAACTGAACTATATCTGAAGATAGTTTCTACCGCGTTTCATGGTTCAGGCTTAGGCTTGCTTTAGTATTTACTCGAGCGTATGTTATAACCGAATTGTCAGAGCAGAGATCTCTCGTGTGTTAGAAATTAATGAAGAAATTGCCGTGGGTTCAAATTGTTTATTAGTGTTAGTACTATGCGTAGCTTTGTGGCGTTAGGGGGAGTCTGTGATTGTATACAGTATCTAATTTCGGGATAAAATATTTTCATTTTCTTATTCTGAGAAGAGAAAACGAGAAAGAATCCAGTTCGGGCGGAAAGTGGAAAGTAGAATTTTGTAACCTTAAGATTAATTTTGCCTGTTCTGCTATGAGGGATAAAGCCTGAAGTATGTAAATATTTAGTTTTTTTTTATAGTTTCACGCTGTTACCCGCACATAACAGGGTAGGCAGATGGAACCTGAGGTGCCAAGGGTTAAGATACTTAAGTTTCCCATTTTTCGCCCAATTCTTGGACAATAGCGTGTTGATTGGCGGAACTCAACGTCGCGGTTTTGACAAAATAATAAACATTACGACACGTCACAATTTTTTAAAATATATATTTCTTTTATTTAAAATAGCAAAAAAACAATGAAGAAACAACTTTTTATGTTCTCTAATAATAATTAATAGTGAGCTTGAAAGCTCCTTACAACTTTTTTTGAGGACTCATTTGGGGAAAAATGTTAAAACAACTTCCCCATTATTACGGATAAAGCAGGTTGGAAGAGTACCTAAAGAAATATTTTTTTATAATATACAATGTTAAATTATATATATATATATATATATATATATATATATATATATATATATATATATATATATATATATATATATATATATATATATATATATATATATATATATATATATATATATATATATATATATATATATATATATATATATATATATATATATATATATATATATATATATATATATATATATATATATATATATATATATATATATATATATATATATATATATATATATATATATATATATATATATATATATATATATATATATATATATATATATATATATATATATATATATATATATATATATATATATATATATATATATATATATATATATATATATATATATATATATATATATATATATATATATATATATATATATATATATATATATATATATATATATATATATATATATATATATATATATATATATATATATATATATATATATATATATATATATATATATATATATATATATATATATATATATATATATATATATATATATATNCTTTTCTCTTTTGCCGTTGAAGCAACAATTCACACATGAGAAAACGTCGTTCTACGTCTCTCGGCTTCAACTCATACGGCACCCAATGCCCTTGCTTTTGGATCATTCCTAACGCTTTTAAACGTTTTGAAACTGTTGACGCATCTACTTGTAACGTTTTCCCGAGCTCTACTAACGTCTGACATGGATCTTCTTCAAGCAATGCCTCCAATTCTGTCTTCAAATTTTGTCGGTGCTCCAGAACGCTCTTTGTCTTCAAGGTCAAAATCATTACTTTTGAAGTGCCTAAACCAGTCTCTGCACGTTGTATTCGACAAAGCATTGTCTCAACAAGAATTCTGTGTACTTCTACTGCAGATTTTTTCTGAATAAAGCAGTGCAAATTCCCCGCAAAAACACTTTATTTGGTACAAAAGTACACATTTTCACAAAGGGAAAATAAATATGTAGTTGACACTGTAGTAAACACTAAAAATCAAATCAGCTTCACGCTGTATCCCGCACACAGCAAGGTAGGCAGAGGGAACCCAGTGTTAAGACACTCCGTCCCCCACTTCCTGCCGAATTCTGGAGGCATTGCGTGTTGAGTGGCAGAACTCAACGCCGCGCTTAACCTCGACACCAGAGCGAAGAAATGGAAATATAAATTTAAGTAAATATTTCATCTCCTCGAGTGGGGATCGAACCCACAACCAGTCGATTTTGCAGTCACACCTCGTGCCGCTGCGCCACGACCGGCCTCTAAACACACTATTACTAACTAAATTAAACACTATTAAACACTATTTATAACTAAAGTAAACACTATTCTACTATAATTTGAGGTTACATATAGTAATTTGGTGATTCGTTACCGTACGAAATTCCATGCACAGAATGCCGCAACGCCATCTTTCAAAACTGCAGCAACTTATTCAAGGTCCTAATATATTTACAAACTTTACATTCAAATTATAATAAGTAATATGTTATATTATTCAAGAACATATAAGGGAATGCAATCAATGATTATTTCAAGTACGTATTACTGTTTAAGCTTAAGTAAACTTCGATAATATATATATACATATAGCGCTGTGAGCATTATTAATCTATTGATTAAATTAGTCTGTTAATCTTCTGTTAATTATAAATTAACTACAGTATTATTACGTATTATTTACTGTAAACACTTGAAATGCCTTGATCTTGTATGAGAGTAGTCGTCTACCCGTGACTTTCCTTAAGACGTAAACTGCAAAATTCCGGTTTTTCCCCTTTTTTTGTATAATACAATCTTTTGACAGATGAGTTATATGGTTTGGGGGCCAAAAGTAGTGGTGTCCAAAAGTGCGTCGTTGAGTTTTGCCACTCAACACGCTATAACTTAGAATTCAGCAGAGAATGGAGAACGGAAGTGTCTGAATCTGAACGGAGTGTTCTTACACTAGGTTCCCAGGGTTCCTCTAACTACTCTACCATGTGCAGAATACAGCGAGAAGCTCTTTTGACAGGCAACACAGACTGAAGAAATTGGTGGACTTAGTTTAAATTTGGCATGTAGATAAATATGTAGAGGCCAGTCGTGGCGCAGGGGCACAAAGTGTGACTGTAAAACCGACTGGTTGTGGGTTCGATCCCCACTCGAGGAGATGAAATATTTACTTAAATTTATATTTCCATTTCTTCGCACTGGTGTCGAGGCAAAAGGGTGGCGTTGAGTTCTGCCACTCAACATTCAATGCTTCCAGAATCCGGCAGAAAGTGATAAAAAAAATTTTAGATAAATGTCGATAAATGTGGTTTTGAATTAATAAATAAAAAAAATACTTAACAAATAATATATTATTTATTTGTATGAAACATAGTATTCATTATATATTTTTTTGTTAAAAATCCTATCTATACAGTTTCATTCTTATTGTGTTTAATGACTTTTATGATAATTGAAAAATGATCTTTAAATGGAGGTAGTAAATAGGTCGTGCTTGTGAAAAGATTTTTTTGTATTATATCTGAAATTGAAAAGCTATAATAATGTTTGAGTTGTTTCATTCTCTTTAAAAAAGGTATTTAGTTATTTTTTTTAGCTTCACGCTGTATCCCGCACACAACAGGGAAGGGAGAGGGTACCTGGGAGCCTAGTGTTAAGTAAGATATTTGATGCCATTAAGACACTTCCGTTTCCCAATTTCCGTCGAATTCTGGAGGCAGTGCGTGTCGAGTGGCGGAACTCAACGCCGCGCTTTCGTCCCGTTACCACAACCAGTTAATGAAAATATGAAATATTCGATTTCTCCTAATGGAAATCGATCCCATAATCTGTAGCATTTACAGTCCCACGCTTATGCCCCTGCGCCGTTTAAAAACAGAGAAATCCTAGTTGGTGAATTCTGGCCGTTCCGTGTTCAGCGATGAAGCTAAACGCCGTCTTTTGTGTCATTCATAATTCCTCAAGCAGATATCGAATCCACATCCATAGTGTTTACAGTTCTTAATTAGGAAGAATGTATTGCCATCTATCCATCGTCTGCAACTCACGCGGATATACAGTCGTAGGCTTACTTAGCACGTTCTAATGGACTAATGGGTTCAACGATAAATTAATTTAGCCGTATTTTAGTCGACAATAATGCAACGGTATTGTACGGATATACATACCTACCGTAGATTTAGAAAACGGTAGTGGGAAGGAGGTTGTTAAGTTTTTGGTTTGGTTCTTGTAATTTTTTATATAGTTACTGTTCAAATTATATATATTTTTGGTTAGTAGTTTAGTAGATGACTTTATTTTCGATTTGATTAAAATTATTATAGGAATTTTGTGTACAATGTATGACACCAGTATTGGCATTTTACATTTTTTTTTAGTTTCACGCAGTATTCCACTCATAACAGTGTTCGCAAAGGGAACCTGGGGACCTAGTGTTAATAGTGTTAAGTTTGTTCCCATTAAAACACTTCCATTTCCCACTTTCCGTCGAATCTTGAAGGCATTACGCGTGGCGGAACTCAACGCCGTACTTTACCTCGTCACCAGAGTCGCGCGTACAACGTACCGTCTCATTTCTTATAGCTATAGCACGCCTACGAGATTAACTCGAACGAACATGCTTCGGCCATTTTGTGGACACTGTTAATACGATTAATACGACGCCGGGACATAATAACTGCTTTGTAAAACCTTTGTCTTGTACATCCTAATCAGATTGTGCACTTGGCCCTCTTTCACGTAATTAGTACGGGTTCTAATCCACGGAGACATGCTGTTAATTGAATATTTTGCGTAAATATTAAGAATATGTAGGTATGTATGTATGTAGAGATGAGGCCATCGTGACGCAGTTTGGCATTGTTTGGAGGTTGTAGGTTCGATTCTCATTTAAGGGTGAGATATTAGTTATTTTAAATCCACGCTTTAGTAATGCAAGGCGCTGGCGCATTCGGTACACTATAATAAAAGAACAGATGAATAGAAGACTAAACGCGCGTCGAGGTTCAATGCTTAACATTCAATTGAATTCGAACGGAAAATGTAAGACGGAGTATTTTAACACGTATCAACTGGGTACCCTCTGCCTTCCCTTGAGGATTGGGATACAACGTGAAGCTACACAATACTCCCAAGCAGGTATTGCAGCCACAACTATCACATTTAACTAGGCGTGCGCCATCAACTGCGCCACAATAGTGCCACCATCTAAATAAATCTCTAAAATGTTAAATTGCCCAAACAAAAGATAAAGTTGGTCGCGTAAGTCTCAACATGTTTTATCTGAGAACTTTGTAATTAAAAATTACTCTTTGTTCTAACTTTAACGACATCGTGTTAAAAGTATCCAAGCTGCCTCACTCTCGCCAACGTTCGTTTCATTTGCCTATTTTAAAATATAAATAACTATAGCTATAAAAAAAAACAGCTTCACGCTGTTTCCCGCACACAGCAGGGTAGGCAGGAACCTAGTGTTAAGACACTCCGTTCCTCACTTTCTGCCGAATTCTGGAGGCATTACGTGTTAGGTGGCAGAACTCAACGCCGCGCTTTGCCTCGACACCAGAACGAAGAAATGGAAATATAAATTTAAGTAAATATTTCATCTCCTCGAGTGGGGATCGAACCCACAACCAATCGGTTTTACAGTCACACTTTGTGCTGTTGCGCCACGACTGGCCTCAACGATAGCTATAGTTTTATTGTTTTACTGTTTCTGTGTGTATTCTTATCTATTACAATTTTTGTTACTAAAATAAAGTTTCATAAGATATGTTTTTATGTTTATTGTACCTATATATTGAAGTAGATTTTTTTTCCTTTTTTTCCTTGCTGGACAAAGTAGCTTCTGTGTGCTTAAGTGGTAATAAAGTGTATAACAGAGTTATATGTTGCAAAATAAAAAAAACAAAGATTGTGGGTTCGATTCCCACTCGGGAAATGTAATATTTAATTCATTCATTGGCTCTGGTAGACAAAACGCAGAGTTGAATTCCGCCATACAATACACAATGCCTTGAATGGCCAAAGGCAAAGTACAGAACGGAGAGTTAAGACCTCCATTCCCACTTGCTTCTCTTTTCTCTACACTGCTACATCCAGATACACCGTAAAGTTAAAAAAAAACAATGATACAGATTAGACAATATACTAAAAAGAATACCCCTCACAATACGCTTAAGCCTTAAACAAACCGGCCGGCTCATAAATCTCCTACTTTATATTTCAACACATACTTCCAACTCGCGTTCTAACGAACCCCTCTCGTGCGTCCTACATTAATTTTTCCGAGCCTTAAGTCCAGACTGCGTGAAGGGTCCTTTCCCGGAATTTATTATGACTTTTTTTTCAGCTTCACGCTGTATCCCGCATATAGCAGGGTGGGCAGAGGGAACCTAGTGTTAAGACACTCCGTTCCTCAATTTCCGCAGAATTTTTGAGGTATTGCATATTGAATTGCGGAATTCGACGCCGCGCTCTGCTTTGTTACCAGAGCAAAAAAAAATAAAATGTTAGATATTTCATTTCTCCCGAGTCAAGATCAAACCCACAACCGTCGTGTTTACAGTCATACGCCCGTACCTATACGCCACGACGGCCTCGCCAACATCTACATAAAATGAAATGTTACATAATATTATATAAAAAAATAAAATAAATAAATCAGTTTCACGCTGTATCCCGCATGCAGCAGAAAGAATCTATTGTTAAGATACTCCGTTCCCCGCGCTTATTCATGTTTTTTTTTGGTTAGGCAGAAGGAAGTGGACTTTGACGCGTGTTTTGTCTTCTGTTCTTTTATTATGGCGTTCCGAATGTGCCAGCGCTTTGCGTTACTGGATCTGTGTTGGTTTAAATTAATTAACACCCTCAAATCAGAATCAAACCAACAACCATCGCGTTCACAGTCAAACACGCTTGTGTCACTGCGCCGCAACGGCCATTATGACTTCATAAAGAATAAATATACCCTGCAAAACCTACATACGTACTACGGCTGTGATAAATGAAGCGAGCACGGCACATCCGGCGACCATCTGGCACATTCCGTGCTTATTACTCTCACAAAGAATCTCTGTAGAAAACGAAAACTCCATTCGTACCTCTATCCGGTGACACATCCACCCATTAGGTAATTCTCGAGGCGGCGGCATTTTTCATACCGATTCCTGAACACCTGTCACCCTTCGCTTTTCAATGGAATATTACATTAGGTTCGAAGCCTAGGAGACGCGACGCGACGCGTCGTCTTCGAACTGTATGGGCGGGTTCTTGTCGTGTGCTATGTTGTGCACAACTGTTTGTATTGGTTTACGTAATCTTATTAAACTTGTGTATGTAAATGTATGGGAATAGGAGCATCGACGTGTCCTTTAAAAGAACCGGCCAAGTGCGAGTGGCACGAAAGGTTTCACTATCGTTATATAATTATAAAAAAAACACGTTTGTTGTATGGGGACCCTTAAATATTTATTTTATTCTGCTTTTTAGTATTTGTTATCATAGCGACAGTGAAAATATATGTGAGATAATTTGAACTTTCTAATTATTACAGTTTATGAGAAAAAGCTTGGCGATAGACGGACAGACAGAAAGGATCGGACGGACAGTAATAGGACCCCGTTTTACCCTTTGGATTTCTAAAAACAAAAATACAAATAATTAACGAATTCTCATTTTGTTTAATTTTTCTTAGTACATAATACATTCGAGTTAATTTCAAGCTATTAGCGTGAACCGCTTCCGTTACACCTCACCGTAAACTCATACTTTTTTATCGCCTTAACAAGTGGTATTTCAGTGAAAAGTTAAACCACATTTAACTCGTCAGAAAAAGTTCACATTTCCACTAATATACTGCTGAAATTGTAACTTTTTAATGTTAATCAAATTAGTTTTTCAATGTTCAGAAGATTGGACTATAAATTATGTTGAAAAAGCTTACATTTTTAAACTAATTTGCTTTTCTTTTTTCTTTTTTTTCTTCTTTACACTATATCTCGCATGTACATATAAGGGTAAGCAGAGGGAACCTAGTGTTAAGACAGTGCGCGCTCCACTTTCAGCTGAATTTTGGAGGCGTTAAGTGGTGAGACTCAACGCCGCGCTTTGCCCTGACACCAGAGCGATTAAATATTTAATTTCTTCAAGCGGGAATCGAACCCACCTGTCGTGCGTGTGCGTTTACAGCCACACGTTTGTGCCCCTGCGCATCTATCCCTTGCAATAATTTTATTTATTGTGCCTGTATTAATTACATAGGCTTTATTGTGACACAATTATACAGAATTTATATATAAACAGAATATCTCAATAATTTACATTTATACTATTAATGTATTCAATATGACATCTTCAAAGTACGAGACCTTCGTGGCGAAAGGGCACAGGTGTGGTTTGTAACTACCACGGATATGGATTTCCTTGCTCTGGTAACGAAGCTAAGCGCGGCGTTGAGTTCCACCACTCAACATGCAATGCTTCAAGAATTCAGCGGATATTGGTCTTAACACTAGGTTCCCTCTGCCTACTCTGCTATATGCGGGGTCCAGCGTTAATTTAAATTGTATCGATGTAACCCCATACAGTCAGAGTTACCTTGGACCCTGAATACCATATAGGACCCATCTTAGATATTCCAATTAGATAACGGGAACGAAACCACAGGCAAGTTCTAGTATAGTAAACCAAACAAATATCCTCAACACCTAAATTTGCCACCAAACCAAGCCCAACCGTTCGAGTACAGGTAACGCAATATGTTACCAACGAGCACAATGGTCGTATACAAAACGTATGGGCCCAAATGGGAACGGTTCGACTCCACAAGGACCATCGACTACGTGAGCTGAAACGTAATAGTGGCGAGTTTTACCCTTTATTTTTTTTGTTTCTCTGGTTCCTTTTATTTATATGTGTTTTTTTTGGTTCCTTTATTGTTTATTCAAAGCGTTTATTAGTGTTAATTATTTTACTTTCTTATAATATATTTCGAAATAGCAAATGATTTATCAATCGGCATACTTCTATGATATTGCCAGAATATAAATAATTAATTATTATAATTATAATATATATAAGAGATGTGAGTTACATTTCGTGGAATGTATCTCAATGAAAATTGTGTGATGAGTTAAATAGTTACGATTTCAACAGAGGCCAGTCGTAGCGCAGGGGCACAAGGTATAAGTAATAGCGACTGGTTGTGCGTTCGATCCCCACTCGGTTAAATGAAATATTTATTTAAATTTATATTTCCATTTCTTCGCTCTGTAATATCGAGAAAGGCAAAGCCCGGCGTTGAGTTCCGTCACTGAACACGAAAGGCCTCCAAAATCTGGCGGAAAGTGGAACGGAGTGTCTTAAAACTAGATTCTCTCTGCCTACCCTGCTGTGTGCGGGATACAACGTGAAGCTGATAAAATAAGAAATAAAAAATTCAACAGGATTCATTAGAATTCAACAAGTTAAACTATAATTTCACACTTTTATATGGAAGTCATAATATTTATAGATTTCTTTGTTTATTTTTTATAACTTCAGTTTGTACTTCACGGCAAAGCCTGAAAGCCACTTGTTCCACACTTTTCATCAAATTCCAGAAGCATTGCATGCTAAGTGGCGGTACTCAACGATATGCTTTGCCTCTACCCCAGAGTGAAGAAAAGAACCCACAACCTGTCGCGCTTACATTCACACGCTTATACTCCTGCGCCGCGACTGGCAAATCATTATATCATTTTATACATCAAAATAAATATATAAAACCATTCAGTTGTAAAAGTAAATATAACAATATTTATTTATAATATTATATATATACGTTACTAAGAATTAATTAGAGCCCTAATATGTCATTTTTACGATATGATTTTATCTGATTCGATGTTTGAGAAATTGGATAGCTTTTATTTTTTTTACGTATTTTCTTTCTGTATTTAGTTATTTTTAAGTGAGTTTTATTAATAAAATTATATTTAAAAAAAAGTTTTTAATTACATCAGTTTTACGCTGTATCCTGCACACAGCTGAGTAGGCAGAAGTAAACTAGTGTTAAGACATTTCGTTCCCCATTTCCCCATTCCTCATTCATCGATGTTTGTTTTGAAGGCATTGCGTTGAGTGGCGGAACTCAACGCCGCGCTTGACCTTGATCCCAGAGGGAAAACATGGAAATATAAATATAAAGAAATAATTCATCTCCTTGAGCGGGAATCGAATCCACAACCAGCGCTCACAGTCACACTTTGTGCCCCTGCGCCACGACTGGCCTGGCACGACGAATGATATTCACTGATACCAAAGATAATATTACATAAATATAAAAAAAACTAAATAATTTATGTACAAATTTATTTATGTTGTATACACATTTGTTATACAACTTCAATTCTATAAACAAGATAAGTCATCCTGAGTTATTACAATATCGACAGATTTATAATAATTATTAACATTTTGAAAGGGTTGTACAAAATATATACATACATACATACATACACACATACATACATACATACATACATACATACAATTGATGTGCATTTTTAACTATATTTCAATTTAAATGTGTCGGTATTCCAACGTATCAATATTGGACAAGCTGAATATTCAACAGGGCGAAAAACTGGGTTCAGGAGATCAAAATAAAACACTGTGTGGTTTTGTGTGCTCGTATATAGTACCAATAGTTTATTTTAGAGGTTTTAACTTTTAATGATGATTTTTAGTTTTTGAACTGAAAATGATTTGTGGGATTTTTTGGTTTTGTTTTAGACTCGTATTTTTTTTCCTATGTATCAAGGATAATTAATTAGATGAGTAGGTTTTTTGTTCCTTTTTAAAGATTTTTTTTTAATTAAATTAAGATTTTTATTCAATGATATACAGTGGATAGTAAATTGGATTATCGTTTATAATTATTTTTGTCCTATAAATACATAGATGTAAAAGAAGATATATTATGTGTTTTATTTTTCTCTTGCGTTAAAATTGTAGGCGTGTAAGATACTTTAAAGATACGACATTTTGAATTTCAAAATCAAAATATTCTTTATTCCATTACGAGCACTTTTGAATCGTCAAATTAGATAGAAATGTCGAAGCTGGTGAAAAACTCACAAGTTGCTCGCGATTTGGGAACCCAACTTCCTTATTCTTGTTAATCCAATGATATTATTATTAGTATTATTTTTTTACATACTATAAAACAAAAAGATAAAGTACCGTAGATCGATGCTTAGTTTTTTCAAACTATTCTACGGATTTTAATGCGGTTTCCACTCTCAGACACTGTGATTCCAAAGAAAAATTTATATGTAGTAAGTACATGCGTTTTATACTACAGCCAAGAAGCTTACATAGTATATACCTATAATTTATTCATAAAAATATATTTTTGGCTCAGCCTGATTCGAATCCACAGCCATCGCGCATACGAGAATCGGAACATTTTTCAACTCTACCACAATGATATCAATCTATAAAGATCATTATCAAACACCATACAAACTTCCAATTTCAAGCGCTTATCAAAACTAAGTAAAAAGTAGTTTTAACTACTATTTAATACATTGTACGGATCAAGCGAAGTTCGGTCGTAAACGGCAAATTTACTGTTATTCCGTCACGGCAATCCCCTGTAACTGCGTTATAATAAAGTATTCATGGGAATTACCAATTTCGTGCGAATCCATTATTTTATGTTCATTCTTTTAGTTATAGATGGTGGGTATAGCTGAGGCCAGTCGTGGCGCACGGGCGCAAGGTGTGACAGTAAATACGACTGGTTGTGGGTTCGATCCCAACTCGAGGAAATGAGATATTTATTTAAATGTAGTCGAGGCAAATCGCGGCGTTGAGTTCTGCTACTAAACACGCAATGCCTCTAGAATTCGGCGGAAAGTGGGGAACGGAGTATCTTAACACTAGGTTTCCTCTGCCTACTCTCCTGTGTGCGGGATACAGCGTGAAGTTGATAAATAAAATAAAATGTCTTCGCTCTGGTGTCGAGGCAAATCGCGGCGTTGAGGTCCGCCACTCAACCACCCAAAAAGGGGTGTCTTAACACTAGGTTCCTTTCTTTTTTGCCTATTCTGCCGTGTGGGCGATACAGTGTGAAGCTGATAAAAAGGGTATAATATACCTATGTTCGTGCAACTTCTTTGTAATTGTACTTGGTTAGTATTGTAGTAAATATGCTGTGTTAGTTGTCAGTTGTTTAGATGTTTTGTGAAAGTAATTTACCATTTATTTTGAAATATATACAATTAACTACAAAGCTTGTGCTAGAAAATTTTACATAGAATACTGTAATTAACTACATAGGTATCTACTCGTGTTGTCACCATATTATTATTCATTTTGTCTAATGGACATCATACTATTTATTAAATTCAATTTAATATTATTACTATTTATTAAGACAGAGAGAAGCTATCGTAGTGTCAAAACACTCCTTTCCGTCTGAATTTTCGGAACTGATAATTCATTCACTCGAGTGGCAATCGAACACACAACTGTCACGTTTCTATAAACGCCTTGTAGTGTTGATGGAGGTGAATAAAAGTCTACTCACGGTTTACACTGAGCATATTCAACACTACTTTAACGTACATATACTTTGAACACAAATAGTGAATCACGACACAGTTTATATAAAAGTCAACCACAAACATGTAAATAAAAGAGAACACGGTAAATACTGATTTGGAAGAAAATAATAAAGAAAACAAAGGAACGTATGGAAAGCGCATCGAGTGGCAAGCATCGACTGTTATATATATAATATGCCGTCGACAAGTGGGTAGGCGTAAATGTTATAACGCCTTACCAGTTCGGTCGACGGCAGCGAGCGCTTTTATATAAATATACTAAATACGAATACTTACTACAAAATATATAAATCCTATTAAATGTATGTATGATTTTATGTATGTGTATAAATGATAAATAAATAAATTACAATATTGAAATATATAAATAACATATATTAAATAAACTATAAATGTAAATAATAGTTCTCTACAGCCTATTCGAACGGTTGTGCCACTGCACTACGACGGCCTCCTCGACAGTAATATATACATATTCGTTATTGTAATTTGTAAATTTATTTCGAACACCCTATATTATCAACACTATCAAAATATCAAATTGCCACGTTGATATTTATTTTATAATTCGTTACGTGTTATTTATTAACGTTGATTTTTTTTATCAGCTTCACGCTTTATCCCGCACACAGCAGGGTAAGCAGAGGGAACCTAGTGTTAAGACACTCCGGTCCCCAGTTTCCGCCAAGATTTGGAGGCATTGCGTGTTGAGTGGCGGAACTCAGCGCCGCGCTTTGTTTCGACATAAGAGCGAAGAAATAAAAATGTAAATCGAACCCAAAACCGGTCGATGTTACAGTCACACTTTGTGCCTCTGCGCCACGACTGGCCTCAGATATTTTATTCAACTTTATAATTAATCATTTTCTTTTTCTATGAGTATATATAGCTTATTAGTATGAGCACAACAAAAAGTAGAGTGAGAAGACACTCAGTTTTATGATCGAATTACGTGCCGCTCCAACACGCAACAACAAAGGCAATTAGGCTTTATAACTTAAAAGGTTTCTTATCTAACTTAATTTATCCAAAGTAACTTTCTTGAAGTGAGTAAGTGCGAAACGTAATTCAAAACACCGCCACAAATTTCAAATAAATCAGCTTCACGCTGTATCCCGCACACCGCAGGCAGAGGGAACCTAGTGTTAAGGCACTCCGTTCCCCACTTTCTGCAGAATTCTGGAGGCATTGCGCGTTAAGTGGCAGAGCTCAACGCCGCGCCTGGCCTCGACACCGGAGCGAAGAAATGGACATATAAATTTAAGTAAATATTTCATCTCCTCGAGTGGGGATCGAACCCACAACTAGTCGGTTTTACAGTCTCACCTCGTGCCGCTGCCCTACGACTGGCCTCTACACACAAATTTTAGGTGAGCTGATACAGAATAAATATTGCTGTAACTATTTTATCAAAATTGTATGTAGGTAGTTTGAACAACGGTACAATTCGTTAAAATAGATATTTTATTTAGTTGGTACTAGCGGTGGATTTATTTACAAAAGGTGTGTGTGTGTGTACATATATATTTTTTTTGGATGAACACTATTAATTACTTGATCTCTAAGACTAATGGATATAATCAAAAATAAGTGAAGAAATATTATTAAAATTAATACTTTATTTACTTTTTTTAGCTTCACGCTGTATCCCGCTCACAGTAAGGTAAGCACAGGGAACCCAGGAAGTGGGTATAGTGTTTTGACTCTTTCGTTTACCGTTCACTTTCCAGTGAACTCTGGAAGTATTGCATGTTGTGTGTCGGAACTTTCCGCCACGCTTTTGCCCATTACGAGATCGAGGAAAATGAAAATATTAGTTATTTAATTTACTCGTGTGGGAATCGAACCCACAACCTGTCGTGTTTACAGTCACTCGCTTGTGCCCCAGCGCCATGACTGGCCTACCAAACATATATATTAACTATTTTATATTCTCTTCTAGTGTATTAAAGTCAACCTAAAAAGAAACCCTTAGACTCAGTTTCAGGTGAAGAGCTGTAGGGTTGCATACACCGGTGTTTAATAAACAAGAATGCTTAAATTTATTACTCAACAGACGATCCTTTCTTCTATCTAGATCCTTCAAAGTACTAGAATATTAAGAGATTGCGTGTCAGATGGTGTTTTAGCACTTCTACACAGCGATCTTTGTAATAAAAATATTCAGTTTATACCCTAATTGAATTTTAGATTTTGGAATTACTATTTTTTTATAAGTTGTGCTAAATATCAATCGAATTAAAAACTTGAAGTGATTATGCGTAATTTATTGTATTTTTAGGCCAGTCGTGGCGCAGGGGCACAAAGTGTGACTGTAAAACCGATTGGTTGTAGGTTCGATCCCTACTCGAGGAGATGAAATATTTACTTAAATTTATATTTCCATTTCTTCGCTCTGGTGTCGAGGCGAAGCGCGGCGTTGAGTTCTGCCACTCAACACGCAATGCCTCCAGAATTCGACAGAAAGTGGGGAACAGAGTGTCTTAACTCTAGGTTCCGTCTGCCTACCCTGCTGTGTGCGGGATACAGCGTGAAGCTGATTAATTTTATTTTATTTATTGTACAGTTCAGTGAAACTAGAATAACTAAAGTAATCGACACAAAAACTTATTAATAACTGTTTATTAATAACTTATTATAAAATTTTAATTAGGTAACCCCAGACTATGGAAAATTATGTTTTTTCTCAGCCTTAGCTATGTATATATATACCTAGTTAGTGTAGATTTACTTTATTTCCCGTCGAATGGGTTGCGTTCTCTTCGAAAACAAAGGCGTTTCCTAGTGGCTGCCGGTGACATGCGCGCACGACGTTTGTATTACTTCTACTGTACAATTCATTGGATTTTATAATGAAACATGATTGTGTTGCGTTAATTAAATTGTAATATATGGATGAAATGTTTTTTTTAGCTTCACGCTTGATCCCGCATATAGCTTAAGGTTAGGCAGAGGGAACTTGGGAACCTAGTGTTAAGTTTGTTACTCCTTATTAAGACACTGTTTCCCATTTTCCGCCTAATTCGATCTGCATTGGAGGAACACATACCTATTATTTTCAAGTATGTAATTATGTAGTAAGAGATAGCTAGCTTTTACTTACGGGTTAGCCTGCGTGGTCCATTGGAAATACCAAAGAGTTGTGTATGAGATAGACAGGTACATATACTATATATACAATATAGTCTAGATAAATGTGCTACCATCAAACAAATAATTCCTCAAATCGATCCATAGTTTCTGAGATTAGCGGCTTCAAATAAACACACTTTTCAGCTTCATTATATTAGAGTAGATATATATTAAATTATTAAGTTATTAAAAACAAATGTCACAGTGTGTTATAGTTATAAAGTACTATATACATATTTGCTCGGGGCATGTTAACTTTAAAAATAGACAAAACTAAATATTTCACCACAGTATATTTCTCACGGGGATGGAAGTTTGCAGTTTTTCATACAAAAGTATAAATAATCGTTTGTAACAAATTTTTATACTTTTTTTGCAAGCTAATAGCTATTAGTAATGAAAAATTTCTTTTATTTTGTTATTTTATCTGTCTTATAAAGAGGCCGGTCGTGGCGCAGCGGCANGATGAAATATTTACTTAAATTTATTTTTCCATTTCTTCGCTCTGGTGTCGAGGTTAAGCGCGGCGTTGAGTTCTGCCACTCAACACGCAATGCCTCCAGAATTCGGCAGAAAGTGGGGAACGGAGTGTCTTCACTAGGTTCCCTCTGGCTACCCTGCTATGTGCGGGATACAGCGTGAAGCTAATTTAATTTATTTATTTTTTTAATCTGTCTTATAATGTTGTTAAAGATAATTTGTAACGATTTTGAATGTATGTAGGTACTTTAAAGTTATATTATAAAGTAAATATAAGTAAAATTTAAAATTTAAACTTTACTTATATTTTACATAAAGTAGTGAAAATGCGAATTATATTAAACTTTGCTTTAAAAAAGGTGAAAAAGGACAATTGACAATAAAAGAATTAAGTTGACTTAATATAAAATCGACGAGGATGGGATTCGAACCCACGCGTGCAGAGCACATTGGATTAGCAGTCCAACGCCTTAACCTCTCGGCCACCTCGTCTTGTAGTAGATTGTTAAATATATTATATATACCATTTTAGTTTGACTGGACTTACCTGTTATTAAGACATCCCGTTTTCCGATTTTAACTTGGTCTATTACCAAAAATTAAAAATATGTGGCTTATCCTACTTGAGGCCAGTCGTGGCACCCCCTGCGCCACGATTTTATCGGCCTCAAGTTTACATTCACAAGCGTGTGACAGTAAACGCGACAGGTTGTAGGTTCGATTCTCATTCGAAGAAATTAAATTTTAATATTTTCATTTTTTCGCTCTAGTGTTAAGGCAAATCGCGGAGCTGAGTTCTACCACTCAACACCAAGTGCCTTGAAAATTTGGCGGAAATTGGGAAACGGAGTGCCTTAACATTATGTTCCCTTTGCCTACCTTGCGTCATGTGGGATACAACATGAAACTAATAAAAACAACCCTATAATTGGTAAGGGTTGCTCTGTACAAATATGACGCAAGAACCATCGCATCTCATACATATTCCAAAGAAGTGTAATTATTCACGCGCACAGGGTCATATTATGTAAGTTTTAATGAAAGCACGGCTCCATTAGGAGCGGAATATTCATTCCCTTGATGACCCTCTCGAATAATAAGTGTATTGTTGTAGGTACAAAACAACCCCATAGGTTCCCGGCAACTGCCGCCTTAGGGGTTCCTCATTGCTAATGATGTGGATATCTATAGACAAGTGACTGGAAAATATTATATTTATCGCATAGCTTTCTAAATAAAATAAGTAATAGCTGGATTAGTATTGAGTTTCATATTATAATAAGTTTCTCAAATCGCAGCGTTGAGTTCCGCCACTCAACAAGCATTGCCTCGGCGTAAAATGGGAAACGTGTGGGATACAGCGTTGCTAAAAAAAGTCCCTTTTTAGATAGTTCTTGTCCATGTTATATAAGTAGTATTTAGTATAAGCGTAGTATTCATATATTAGCTTAGTTTCACTAAAATGGGATCTAAATAATAAAGTTCAGGTAGTCCCTTGTCGCGACCAATATTTGAGGAAGCGTTAGGAACGTGCTCGCAAAACAACCAGACTGGATAAAAAGTATTAACATTGTTGTCCGAACTTACCTGAGTACATCGAGGGCAGATAAAAGTTGTTAAACTTCTAAGGCTCTTCTACTCTCATAGGAGTTTTGTTACATTAAATTTATTACTTAACTATCTTTAAGTATTAACATGCAATGCTTGAAGTATTCGGCGGAAAGTGGGGAACGGAAGTGGCTTAATGGCAACACTAGGTTCCCAGGTTCCCTCAGCCTATCCGGCAGAGTTCGGGTTACTGCGTGAAGCTAACATTTCGTTCCGAATGAAAAATGCGCCTTTTTATTATATTATTTTATCTCAACATTGAAATTAAATAAAGTGGTCATACAGTACTTTTGTTAACGTTAACTGCCAAAATATTTCTTTAATAGTTTAAGAAATTTTTACTATTTTCTTTAGCAGCTGCTTTTAAAACTACATTACCTTAAATGTCACTTAGGACCAATATTTATATACTGTTAAAAAAGGATCATGTTCATACAAAATGGTTGACATCGACACTAATATATTTACGTAAATCGATTCTGTCCTGTTGTCACGTCACAACCGTTTTACCCTTTACTCAGTACAAAGGGGCAGGGATGTTAAAATATGAAAATAGTACAAGTCGATATTCTGTAAAAACCTTTCTAAATATCACCAGTTCTTGGCTACTGGTCGGTTCCAGGAGGCGCGGGTTCGAGTCCCGCTACGTTCAATTTTTTATACGTTTTCTAAATAAGTATTTTTCTTACCTAAGTGTGGAATAACACTTATTAAATGTTAAAAATATCTTTTTAAATATTTTCGAATTGCATTTCAATCACTTGTATTTTGTTTTGTGTTACGAAATATCTACTAAATACATATTATACTTAGAAGCATATAGCAGGGTAGGTAAACGAAATGTTCTGTCCAATTTTCTAGACATTGCATGTTGAGAGGTGGCACTTAACGCCGCACTCTGTCTTCGCAATTTCAAAGTAGTCATTCCTCTGAGAGGAGATGCAACACATAACCATCACATTTACAATCAAACTCTGTCCACTGTATCACAACCACCTTGTAACATTTGGTACTTGGTTAATCTATGTGAGATTTGAACTCACAACTACGAAACTATCACCAATAGCCTATTATACGGCAAAACACGCCACACCATAATCGATGTATCGTGCATTTAATATTAAAATTGTTATTAATTTTGCATAATTATTGCGGTCGGTCGTGGCGCAGAGGCACAAAGTAAAATGTTAAATCGACTGGTTGTGGGTCCGAACCCCACTCGAGGAAATGAAATATTTATTTACATATATTTTTTTTTATTTCTTCGCTCTGGTATCGAGGCAAAGCGCGGCGTTGACTTCCGCCACTAAACACGCGTGCCTCCAGAACTCGGCGGAAAGTGGCGAACGGAGTACCTTAACACGAAGTTCCCTCTGGCTACCCTGCTGTGTGAGGCTGATTCATTACAGCGTGAAGCTGATTATTTTTTTAAATTTAATAATTATTGCAAAAAAAAAATAATATTACAATACATCTGACATCCCTCCACTGATTGGCCTCTCATTTAGCACGTTTGTGCGTCACGAATACATAATTCGTATACGGAGTTGACGCCATTAAAGATAATCTCCACTGCCTATACGGGTCCTATCATTGATTGCTTCGCTTCAATGGGCTACATGCTGAGACACCCTGTTGGTAGAATTTAGGTCTCTTTAGCTATGTAAATTATTACTATATGTGGCTTGGTCTAGGTATTGTTGAGGTTTCAGGTCTAGACCCAAGATATAGTCTAGATTCCTATTATGAGCTATGATTGTTAGTCATGTCATATCTGATTGCCTTCGAAATTAATCATAATCAATTCAGCCAAAGAAGTTTGTTTTGTGTAATGATTTAACGTTAGTGTTAATTTTTGTCATGTCACCAGTTGGGTCACTGGTTCGATGCCTGTTTGCCATTAATTTGCCTCCGTATTGCTTATGGCAAAGTAGATGGTCAGAATGGGTAAAACTTCGAGCTATGTTTTTATTTTTCTTTTTATAAATATACATTTGAGGCCGGTCGTGGCGCAGCGGCACAAAGTGTGACTGTAAAACCGACTGGTTGTGGGTTCGATCCCCACTCGAGGAGATGAAATATTTACTTAAATTTATATTTTCATTTCTTCGCTCTGGTGTCGAGGCAAAGCGCGGCGTTGAGTTCTGCCACTTAAAACGCAATGCCTCCAGAATTCGGCAGAAAATGGGGAACGGAGTGTTTGTCACTAGGTTCCTTCTGCCTACCCTACTGTGTGCGGGATACAGCGTGAAGCTGATTTTTATTTATAAATATACATATAAGAGGCCGTCGTAACGCAGGGACACTAGTGTGCGACTGTAAACGCGACAGTTGTGGGTTCGCGTTCCAATCCAGCGAGTGAAATATTTAATATTTTCCTTGGCCTCCCCCTCGTAACTAGGCAAAGCGCGGTGTTGAGATTCGCCACTCAACACATAATTCCCTTAGAATTTTACGGAATGTGGAGAACGGAGGTATCTTAATGGAGAAAGGAGTGTCTTTACACTCTGCCCAACCCTGCTGTGTGCGGGATATAGTGTAAAGCTGAAAAAAATATAATAGTATAAAACGTAATGCGCATTCTACGGTAAAATAATTAAGGTTATAATATATAATATGGAAACTATGAAGTTGCTTCGGGGCAATTGCAAGCCATCTAATGGCTGGCACATACATTCATACATATGTATGTATGTAACTACCAATATTGGCGTGTTCGTAATAAACAATCGAATTGGTACCACTTGGAATGCTAATTTTGAATTTCGCCCCGATATTACGGTAATTTTATGTAGGTACTTGTCAATTTTGCTGTGTAAAATGGAAACTGGTGGGATTTTTGTTGTTAATTTTACAATTTTATGTAAAATATATTTATGTTATGAAGCTTAAATGATTTTTGAATTAAAAGATTTTTTTTATATTTAATATAAAAATCAACATAATAAAAGCTATTATGATTTTATTTATAGGACCTTGAATAAGTTCTCGCTCTGTTTTTTTTTTGTTTAAAAAAAATAATTTAAAATATAATGCTTATAATGACATTACTCAAAGTATTGTCCATCATTAGAGACTACTTTCTCCCATCTCTCTGGTAGCAATTGAATCCCCCGTCGGAAAAACGACTCATCTTTCGAGGCAATCCAGGAATCAAGCCATTTTTCGGCTTCTTCAAAAGAATGGAAGCGCTGCTCGCTTAAACCGTGCGCCATCGACCGAAACAAGTGGTAATCGGAGGGGGCTATGTCCGGTGAATACGGCGGGTGGGGTAGAACTTCCCATTGAAGTGTTTCCAGGTAAGTTTTGACTGGTTTTGCCACATGTGGCCGAGCATTATCATGTAATAAAATCACTTTGTCGTGTCTCTGCTCGTATAGTGGCCGCTTTTCTTTCAGAGCGCGACTCAAACGCATCAACTGAAGTCGATAGCGAGCTCCCGTGATAGTTTCATTAGGTTTAAGCAGCTCATAATAAATTACGCCCTGCTGATCCCACCAAATGCAGAGAAGAAGCTTAGAACCATGGATATTTGGTTTTGGCGACGATGTTGATGCGTGACCCGGCATGCCCCACGATTTTTTTCGCTTTGGATTGTCGTAGTGAATCCACTTTTCATCCCCAGTGACGATACGGTGCAGAAAACCTTTTCTCTTTTGCCGTTGAAGCAACAATTCACACATGAGAAAACGTCGTTCTACGTCTCTCGGCTTCAACTCATACGGCACCCAATGCCCTTGCTTTTGGATCATTCCTAACGCTTTTAAACGTTTTGAAACTGTTGACGCATCTACTTGTAACGTTTTCCCGAGCTCTACTAACGTCTGACATGGATCTTCTTCAAGCAATGCCTCCAATTCTGTCTTCAAATTTTGTCGGTGCTCCAGAACGCTCTTTGTCTTCAAGGTCAAAATCATTACTTTTGAAGCGCCTAAACCAGTCTCTGCACGTTGTATTCGACAAAGCATTGTCTCAACGAGAATTCTGTGTGCTTCTGCTGCAGATTTTTTCTGAATAAAGCAGTGCAATAAAATTCCCCGCAAAAACACTTTATTTGGCACAAAAGTACACATTTTCACAAAGGGAAAATAAATATGTAGTTGACACTGTAGTAAACACTATTCTACTATAATTTGAGGTTACATATAGTACTACTTTGGTGATTCGTTACCGTACGAAATTCCATGCACAGAGTGCCGCAACGCCATCTTCCAAAAAAGCGAGAGCTTATTCAAGGTCCTATGAATTAATCTTGGTTTGTCATGTGTGGTAGATATGATTTCGATTTGGAATTTGGACAAAAATGTCGTGGAAAAAGGCGACCAAAAAAAAGAAAAAATAAAATCAATAAAAAAGAATAATTATCATGCGAATTTATTTAATAAATATTACTTATATTAAGCGATATTTACCGTTATGAATATGTATGCGTTTGAAATATTTCATAAAATTTATGTTTCCATTTCTTAGCTCTGGTGTCGAGGCAAGGGGCGGCTTTGAGTTCGGACACTCAACACCCAATACCTCCACAATTCGCCGAAATGTGGGGAACGGAGTGTCTTAACACTAGGTTCCCACTGCCTACCCTGCTGTTTGCGGGATACAGCGTGAAGCTGATTTATTTTATTATAAATATGCAGTACGTTCACATATGTTAATCTCAAAACAAATACAACATTTAACTGCATTTAACATATAACAAATGAATTGGGGTTCGTATCGTAAACACTTTTATGTAATTTTGCCGACTTAATGGTATTTACTTTACACATCTAAAAGTAGGTCAGACGAGAGGAGTAATAAAGCGATATGTTTGTTCCATTAAACTCCACACGTCGAATACGAGTGGCCATCGAACCTTCGTCTCGATAGCATTATTCGAGGTCCCCTAAGTTTTTCTATGAAAAACTTTTTATAGCGCGGTCGCATTACCATGTGAACCGTTTACGGCCCACATTCCGCCGATAAAACTCCGTTGGCCAGGGCAGGGATGCGGGCTTAAGTCCTGTAAGGGATATGCTTAACTCGACGCGATAGTAAGTTTTGGAAACGCAACGAAATTATCTACTTTGCTATTTTAGATGAATGTTTGCTTTTTAATAGATTGGTTTGGCTTGTTGTTTAGTGTTTTTTTATGTTCGGCCTTTATTTAAACGATTTTGTAAAATATGTGCATAAGTTAGTAAAATAATTAGAAAGTAATAAATCATGATTGACGGGATCTTCACAAGAGGTATATATCCAGCAGTGGGTTTCGTAAGTCTGCAATGATGATGATAATCAATCATATTATATCATCCTGGTCCTCCGCATTCAGTCAAAACCAGTCTGCTTCGTGTCTGGATAACTTCATTTCTAATTTTATTATTCAAATAGACTTCTCTCCCCATAGCTCGCTCCATAGCACGTTGGGCGTTGACTTGAAATTTGTGGTCTAGACCCACTGTTTCAACTATGAGTTTCAGCTATGATGATAAATTCAATCATTAATTAAATTCTTTAATATATTGAACAGATTGAACAGTATTGTGTAAAGTCGTTGCTATAACTACATGAAATCACTTGCCAAGTGGCGTCCAGTGCTAAACTGCACGTGTCATATGGAATAAGTTTATGAATAGTTTTAGCCGTTAAAACTTATTTCAATACTAAACACAACAAGCGTCGAAACGAGCTCATTAAATTTATTATGATTTAGTATTATTGAGTGCTTATTACCCGTATTGTTTGTTTAATATAATGTTAGCTCAATATTCAGTCTAAAATGTTTTGTTTTGAACCAAGTTTTACATACGGTTTCTAATAATGATAATTTTCTTATATTTCTACCCAATACTCTTAAAGATAATTTTGGTGCTGCTGTAGTGAAACTGGAAAATTTAAAATTTGTAATCTTCTGCGTCATTTTTAGCTCTTTATTTGTTTTTGGATTTTGGACATAATTTTAATTGAAATAATTTGATAAATTTGCAAGAAATGTCTGCTATGAAAAAAAATTACAAATTTATATAAAATTTGAGTGATCTAATTTTTAAAGCTCATGAGAATATTATGTTTATCCAAATATTTATTGGGAATGGAAACCGAGTCCGTTTTTTCAGAGTTATAAATACTCCATAATCAATAATCACTAAACCAGTCGTAGCATCACCACGGATTTAGAGAAATTTCATCTGCCCAGCAAAAGTTCCAGAAGCTTATAAATCACCAGTTAATGTCAGAAATAAAATTTGTGATTTACTTCGATAAATAAAGCAGAAGCGGGTCACACTCTAAATCATGGGCAGGCGTCGTCAGCACTATCTGAATACGGCACCTGGCGTCCACGAGATGTATGTTTCTTTTTGTTGTTCAGCCAACGAGTTTTTCACGTACCTACTCCTCTCGTCTCGGTACCGACGTTCGCGAACACCTGTGCCTATTCTACGTCTTCCATATTTATTATACTCATTTTTATGTATAGATAGAAACTATAATGGTCTTTTTTCTGTATTTATATAGCAATTTAGAACTTTTGTGTCATATATTTGATATATTTATTTGTTTTTTTTTTGTGGAATATATTGTAATATACTTGTGTTGGTAATCATTATTTATAGAGATATCTGTGTAATATGCTTATGTTTTATCGATATATGTATATAGAGAAATGGCCAATATTTTAATCTAATTTAATTGAAAATTATTTACGATTTGGAAAATAGAGAGTATTCATGGTGCAGGGCACAGGCACAAGCCCACTTGAGGAAATGAAATATTTTATTTATATTATGATATTATATTTTCATTTCTTGGCTCTGGTGTCGAGGCAAACCGCGACGTTGAGTTTTGCCACTCAACACGCAATGCCCTTAGGATTCGCCTTTAGAATTCGGCAGGAAGTGAAGAGCGGAGTGTCTTAATACTAAGCTCCCTCTGCCTACTCTGCTACATGCGGAATGCAGCGTGAAAGTGGAATATTAGAAAAGTAAACTCATATGATATACTTATTTAGAGGCTTACCCCACTATCCTATAACAGTCTGACTCTTCTCAAAGAAAAATATAAGCAATTTTGCTCCTTTTAAAAACGGTAATACCCCATATATTTTATAGCTCCGACTGTACAATGGTGGAGCAGTTGTGAACTTATCGCGTAATGTTGCGTTATTTTTTTGAACGACGCGCGTTCCGTCTGATGTTTTTATTATGAAGACGTGTCGGGACTAGGCAAGGGAAATATTTACAGTAGGTACCTATGTTAAGGAAATGTGTCCTCGTGATGTACGACTCGCTTGCCTTCGAATGGTATTTGTACGCTTCAATTGTTATATTGTTACAGCCCTTTTTTAGGGGGACGGTGTGAACGGTAGTTTCCTATTCAAATTTGTATATTTTATATGCTCTTCTTTTAATGTTGGTTTGGTACTTTATTTGTATTTTTTTCGGGTATTGTATGTGTGGAGGGTTTTTTTAGTGGATGTCTTGTGTTAAATATATTCGGAGGACAGTAGAGAACGGAGTGCGTTGACACAAGAGTCCATCTGTATTCCGCATAGCCGGGAAGTAGGGGGACCCTAGTGTTAAGACACTTCGTTTTCTCCTTTCCGTCTAATTTTCAAAACATTACGTGTTGCTCAACGGATTTCTATGCTACGATTTGTATACAGAACAGAGAAATGAGAGGCAGAAAACGTTCCCTAAAGTGACAATGGAACCCACGACCAACGTGCTTACAATAGCGCTTCGTTCAGTCGTTGCCTCACTCTACGGCATCAATCGTTCACCAATATTTGTTATCTCTGATCTCTCTCTCTCTCTCCTCTCTTCCAATATTTAATTAAAAGAGCCAAACTCAACTTAAATATTGTTGTAAAACTGTACTCATTATCTTAAGTTCCTCTGGACGGAAGTGCCCCACTCGACTTATTGATATAATAAATTAGTATATGCAAAATTTTAAGCGTAAATTTTAACGCCAGGACAATTTTTTTACCATGTTCTTGGTTGAAATTATCGTAAGGCTGTGTAATTTCTACCATATTATTTTTTGGATTTTTAACTGGTTATTAAAGAAAAATAGTAGTAAAAATAAAAAATAAATCAGCTTCACGTTGTATCTCGCATTTAAGTAAATATTTCATTTCCTCGAGTGGGGATCGAACCCACAACCAGTCGATTTTACAGTCACACTTTGTGCCGCTGCGCCATGACTGGCCTCAAATAATCATAGTACTAATAGTTAAATATTTAATTTCATCGAGTGTAAATCGAACCCACAATCTATCGCGTTCACAATCACACGCGTGTGTCCACGAGCTACGACTGGCCATTTAAAAAATAAAACACAAAAACAAAAAATATACAGTACATATAAAGCATTGCTTCAAAGACTTTAAACAACTTCTAATATATGCACGCCGTATCTCGCTTTGCAAATTGGAAATTTGGCGTTGTGGCCTCGTTATCGTTTTCATTTCGGTAAGTGTGCCCGAGCAGTTAGTGCAGCGGGAAGTGCAGGGTAAATAAATGAATTTACTGTTTGTGTTTGTGTGACCCAAACGTTGGGTTCGGCTGTACTTAATATGTTTACTGTATCATGTTATTTTCATTTGTATCGTTAGTATGGTTATTATTAATGATTTTAGTTTGAAGTGTTAGTGGTGTAATTGATGTTGTTGTGTTGGTTGGTTGGTTGGTCTTTGAGGAGAGTTGTGGTGCAAGGAGTGGACCGGGTTGAGGGTTCGTTTCCCATTCAGCTTCACGCTGTATCCCACATACAACAGGATAGGCAGAGGGAACCCAGTGTAAATACACTATTGGACACTTTCCGTCCGATGAAACATTGTGGCGTAACTCAACGCCGCTTATATGCCGCTATTCCTTAAATAAATATTAAAAAAAAGACATAATTCATCAACACATCAAAACTAAAACCCAAACAAAAAATATAAACCCAGACGCCTCAAACCAATACAGAAGCAAGAGTCTCCTGCCAAATTACTAAAGTAGCAAGCGAGTCTATAATCCTCACCTGGTACCAACAACCCGCCGGAGGAGCCCGCAGATTACCGTGCGGCTTAATAGACGGTGTATTAAGAACGCTTTGAAACATTCTGAAATGACCCGCTCCGTATAAGACGATGGAATGATGTGAAATTATTAATTTGTGCACTAAGTTCTTGTATAAGTATGGAAAATTGGGAGATGTTGGTGAAAATAATGGAAAAATGTTATTTATTTTCGAGATTGGAAAGAAAACAATGAATAAAACTATTTAGTTGGCTTTTGCTTACGATTTTCTTTAATTATGATATTTCGTCAAACATAGATGATTGTGATGTTAATAGACAGGGATAAATAACTATATGTTTATTATTCGAAAGGAAATTGATTGATTGCTTTAAACGAAAAATGCATATGTAGTTTAAAGATCAATCATGACATGTTTTTATAATTAAAAAAATAAAATTAAAAAAAAAGAAGAAAAAAAATAAAAGAATATGCATCGGCCGGGAATCGAACCCGGGCCGCCCGCGTGGCAGGCGAGCATTCTACCACTGAACCACCGATGCTTATGATACTATAATTAAATTGAGCGGATATATTGTGATTCATAAATGTTTATGATCCTAAAAAAAATGATAAATAACTATTATTAAAATGTATTAGTTTATCATATTAAGTACAATGTCATGCGAATACACTTATTCTTTGATAAATATAAACCACCGTTCAAAATTAAATAATATAATTGGATAATTTAAGGTTTGACAAGTATAATACCTTCAATAATATTATTTACTATTTAAGTAATTTAGTGACACATTTCTCCGTTTTACATTTTTTATTTTGAGGAAATGAAAATTATGAAATTTGCTCTAGTAGAGATCGAAACCACGACCAGTCGCGTGACAGTCACACACTTGTGCCCCTGCGCCACAATTGGCCTCAAATGTGTTAAAAATATTATTTTGACCTAAAATTATATATTCTATAGATATTTATATAAAATTCTTTTAATTCACTACCAAACCGAGTCGTTAGTGAGCCATTAAAAATAAATATAGCGGTGAAAAATAAAAACCACTCGGCACTTTTATTTTGAACGAATGAAACGCGTTAAATGCTCTTTTATTTCCGTTTCCACCGAATAGCGATCGGATTCCGGCCGTACAATACTATCACTTTTTTTTTGGTAGCACCTGGTCTTTTATCCGATTACAGAAAAAAAGAGGATTAGACTTCCTAAAACTATGTGTAGCTGTGTGTAGAATTGTTCTTCTTCCAGGTGCTTTGTGAAGCTGTTTTATTTTGGTACTAGTCGTCGCTCGCAACTTTGAGTGTTTGGACTATAGGAAAAAATTGAATAACCCGTTCTTTTCTTTCTCTTTTTTTTGAGAAATGATCTCTTAATGGTCCCCTTCGTTCCCTAATCTGCCCAAATGTTAATTTCAACTTTCTAAGTTTTGTAGTTTCGTCTGTGTCAATCAGTAATATATATTTAGCACTACCAAGTAATTTTATCTGTCAATAGACCTATATTATTCAAGGTAAAGTTTAACATTTTGTAATATGAATATTGGACAGTGAGGCCAGTCGTGGCGCAGCGGCATAAAGTGTGACGGTAAAACCGACTGGTTGTGGGTTCGATCCCCACTCGAGGAGGTGAAATATTTACTTAAATTTATATTTCCATTTCTTCGCTCTGGTGTCGAGGTTAAGCGCGGCGTTGAGTTCTGCCACTCAACACGCAATGCCTCCAGAATTCGGCAGAAAGTGGGGAACGGAGTGTCTTAACACTAGGTTCCCTCTGCCTACCCTGCTGTGTGCGGGATACAGCGTGAAGCTGAAAAAAAAATATTGGACAGTAATTTCAGATTGATATCTTCACGCGGTTTTATGATAAGTGGTCTTGACAAATGGACAACAAAGTGAACCTACCCAGTCGAGGAATCGTTTGCTTTAATTTTTCAATATTATTTTTTTAAGATGAAGATTGATGAGGAGGTCAAATGTTCACAACCAAGCCAACGAGTTGAAAACCAAAGCAAACTTTATACTAACAAACATTTTTGTTATAATTATACTTTTATATATAATAAATACATTCAGATTTATATATGTTTCACATGAAATAGTATTAGTAGTATAAAAATCCGAGCATTTTTTCCATGGCAGTAATTCATCCGTCGGCTAATGCCGAGGGCCCTCCTTCTGAGGACCGCCTTTGAAAATATCCCTCTCACGGCCTCTTTGCAGGCAAAAAGTAAATGACGTGCAGTCAGACGTCAACGCTAAAGGTGCATTCACGCGGCCAAGTACTTATCGTTTTGTTAGAATTTCTTTCCAATAATTCCATTTTATGTAGGAAATTGTTAATAAATTGTTGTTATGTTTTGTTTTTTATTATATACTTACTATGATTTGGGGCCGTCGGTGTGTAGTTAGACAGCGTGGTAAGCGCGATGGTTGTGGGTTCAGTTTCCACTCGTGGAAATTATTTATTTTTATTTCCCTGCTCACTGGTGGGGAAAGCGTGTCATGAATTCCTATATTAATCACGTAATGTGTCGAAATATTAAGCGGAAAATGAGGACGGGAGTGATTTCACACTAGCTTTTCTCTACATACACTGCTATGCGGGAAAAAGAGTGAAACTGCTTTTTTAGATACTCAATTTTGATATAAATATTGAAAAAGATAGTACTACGCAAGCCACCTCTATAGCGTGTTAAAAGTTCCTGCACACGGTACATGCATATTTTAATATTTCGATAGGGCGTCCCGAAGTCCACTGTTGACGTTGTTTTTAAGCATGATATATGTATGTATGTATGTATATGGCGGGTGACTTGTTTAACTTTCATCATAAAACATTTTTTACGGCCGTATACGACGTATTCTACTTTAATGTGGGATACAAAGTCAGCTGCGGTACTCTCTTTGTGTATTTAGATATTTTTTTTGACATTAGTAACGAAATAATCCAGTGCAATTGTCAAAAAAATATATATTAGATTGTTTTTTTTGTTATTTGCCTTTGGTAATTGAGTTAAGGGAAGTTAATAAAAAATCGAAAATCACACTGTTCTTTGAAATTTGCAGACAAGATCTAACCTATCGTACAAAAGAAAAGCCACTCAAAGTAGTTAACAGAAAATTTATATGTTTTTCTGCAAACATTTTCTTGTAAGATTTATTAAGTAAAAACTTACTCTATTTAGCTTCACACAGACGACTTCAGACGGAGTACCAAAAGCTAAGATTTTTGCATTTCACTTTCTCCATGTCCACTGCCATCAACTCCTTCATAGTCTACGACAGACGAAAGACTCCCCGTCTTTATGTCTTTTATAATACCTTCCTGCACTATCATCAATAACCTATCCTCGAAGTGAATCGAGTTCTCCCCCGAAAAACAATAAAGTTACATTCATACATAAATCAGCTTCACGCTGTATCCTATCCGCACACAGCAGAGTAGGCAGAGGGAACCTAGTGTTCAGACACTCCGTTTCCCACTTTCCGCCGAATTCTGGAGACATTGCGTGTTGAGTGGCGGAACTCAACGCTGACTTTTGCCTCGACACCAGAGCGACGAAATGGAAACATAAATTTAAATAAATATTTCATTTCCTCGAGTGGGGATCGAACCCACAACTAGTAACTTTTACAGTCACACTTCGTGCCCCTGCGCCACGACTGATATATTCATACAAAAATATGTTAAACGATTCACATAAAGTAAACGCAATTCTTTATTGCGCCTATTCTTATTTTTGAATACAAAAACGACGCCGAGCTAAACGCAATGTTGGTCCGTGGCGATAAACTAGCTCAGTGATTTAAAAAAAATTAAAAGAATATTTTTTAAAACTTATCTTGCCTCACCCAATGCTTTGTCTTTCCACAAAGCGCAGGGACCGATGCGGGCGAAACCGCTTTATGTGCGATAGTTTCCCAGAGCTCTCTAAAGCTTTCTGTTCCAAAAAAAAAAGTTTGTTATTAAATTATGTTAAACTTAGTGTAAATAAATTAAATAATAAATTAAATGTTATATAATAAATTAAATGTTATTTTTAATATATTTCTAAAGTGTTATTTGTTACAACGGAATAGAGAGAAGATATATATATATATATATATATATATATATATACACACACACACACACACANATATACATATATATATATATATATATATATATATATATATATATATATATATATATATATATATATTGTTTAGAATATTAGTAAATATTTTTAGAAAACGTATAACATATAAATTAACACGACTCGCACCCGCGCTCCTTGGAAGCAATCCAAGCGCTCTGACCAATAAGCCATACGTTCTTATCCAGCCACGTCGAAACTCTTCTATGTACATGTATTCCTGGTTTATCTAATCAATGGCTTATTACCAAAATTTAAATATAGACTTAGATTATTATTTGTTTCTGTTATAGAGTTGTATAGTAAATTATAACAACTTTATTTTGAAGTCTCTATTGAAGAAAGCTCGTAGCAATATTTACAGCTATATAATAAAATTTCAAATATATAAAAAAAATGTATTTAAATATACGTAAACATATACATGAAAAGTACATAGGTATATTAAAATGGAAGAGTATATTCACAAAATAAATATTTGATTTTTTATCCTGTGTTAATCTTTCCATTGATCGCTGTTTTCATTATTTATTTAAGTTTCGAAATACACCATGTACGTCCATGGAAAATGCAAATGGATTATATGGATTATTTGCCAAAGCCAACGATTTTGAATTTCTCTTTTGGAATATGAAATTATAAATATAACATTAAAATTAAAATAGTCAATTAGGCCTATAGAACTGTTAAAAAACAAGAGACATTGCTTGATGTAATGTAAATGTCAACATCAAAAAATATTTGTAGTATTTAGGGCCATTGTGGCGAAGCGGCGCAACGTTTGACTGTAAATACGACGGTTGTGTGTTCGAATCAATTAATTCGGGGAGTTAATTTTTTCCTCACTCTACTAATAAGACGAAACGTGGCATTGATTCACCACACAACTCACAATGTCTCCAAAATTGGGCGAAAAGTGAAGAACGAGTGTCTTATTCTTAACCCAAAGGTTTCCTCTGCTTACTCCATTATAAGCGAGATATAGCCCGAAGCTATATTTTACGCTGTATCCCGCGCATAGCAGAGTAGGCAGAGGGAACCTGGTAACCTAGTGTTAAAGCACTCCGTTCCAATTAAGACACTTCCGTTCCCCACAATCTGTTGCGCTTACAGTCGCACACTTAAGCCCCAGTGCCATGAACTACCCCAAAAAATATTTAAGAACTTAAATTCTTAAATCAAAAACCCTTTAGTCCTATATGTAAAAGTATACTAGTAGGTACATTGTAAATCGCCAGCTGTACCTTTTTGTTTTGTTAGTGCAAAGTCTTTCTAAACAAGAGGGGAAAGTACTTTCTGTATGTAACTTATTCACGCTGCGCCCACTATGCGAGATGAGGGCATGAAAATACAGTCTTCAAGTGTCATCAACGAGATGAAAAATACGCTTCGTTAGTTATTTGCTGCAATATAACTTTGTACTTCGTTTTTAGGGTTCCATACCTCGAAAACGAACGAAAAGGTGAAAACAGAACCCTATAAGGGTCACTTTGTAGATGGCCATATATGTCGAGATCGCCAGAAGGTATCAATCAAAAGTACTTTTTTAGAAAATGCATAAAAAATTGAACGTAGCGGAATTTGAGCCCGCGCCTCTTGGATACCGACCAAGCGCCTTGACCGCGAAGCCATACGTTCTCATCAAGCGTCAAAATTCTTATACGCTTGTTACAACTAATTTATATTCCTTGTAGGGCGGAGATTTTTACAAATTTCCACTACCTTTACAGATCGTAATAATAATTACCTTTGGGTATATTTTTTTTTCCTAAGTGTGAAATAACTCTAAAATTGTATAAAATATCAATAATAGAATATGAGTATTTATGAATCGATTTTGCCGCATTTTGTATGAAATTCTTCGCGTAATTAAAACCTTTATATATTTTTTGTGAACCTACTATTTTAAAGTGAGATGAAGTGAAAATTTACAATATAAATAAAGAAAAAAAAATCGAAAAGTAAATATATATAGTTATTTCATCGAAAAAAGGCATTACAAATTTTATACATATGTCATGTATACCCTTTTTATTTTTATTATTATTTTTGTTATTTTATTTATTATGTTTATTATTGCTATTTTTGTTTTTTTTTTTCATAATTTCACTGCCTGTCTTCTTGTCTTTCCCGCTACTCTGCACTTATCCACTTCCACGGGTTGGCTGGAAGAGATCTCTTCTAGAGATAAGTCCACCGTTGTGAATGAAATTTCTAAATGTATGTTTTATTATGTATGAATTTGGTGCAAAAGAATATATACAAATTTATATTTATAGTTCAGTAAATATATATGCTGTTTATAATTAATAATAAATTTTACCTTTTGTCTGCTTTAATTATGTCATCCGCAAAATGGTAGTGTAATTAGTGTTATACAAAAAGGTTTTTTTTTTATCTTATTAAAAAAAGCGGCTTTTGTGACATGAAAGCTATTACGTTATAGTCTAATTTAGTCGAACAAATGAAGCTTAATTATTAATATGACTTTTTTTTCATAAACGAAGTAAAAGCGAAAAAAAAACCTTATTTTTTTTCTATAAAATTATAATTTTTTCTTACTAATCTTTAACAGAATGAGCTATGAATGCGGTCTTTTCTGTTGAAATAACATAAAAAATAGTGGTCTCTACGACCGGTATTATGTGACTAGTGCAAGCCACGCGAAAGTGGGCTGGGCGCCTTTAGAAAGGTATGAAATAGGTTAACTCGTTAAAATATAATTTTTATTTTTCATTTCGGGAAGTGAACGACAACGTGCATAAGTAAATTAGGAAGTTTGTTAACCTCCCTGTGACTTCATTAACGCCCTGAGCTCTATTGCTTAACAAATCTATTCATTATATATATATATANATATATATATATATATATATATATATATATATATATATATATATATATATATATGTATATATATATATATATAACGTACCGTATATATATAACGTGACGTCGATCTACTACGTTCAAAAAGACGTAGAATGTAAAGTGCCTATATTTTTTTTTTATGGAAAAGGACAAGTCAAACGTGATTACCGCCGCCCACGACCCCGTGCATCACCAGAGGAGCTACAGGTGCGTTGCCGGCCTTTAAAGTGGGTTGGTCGCCGGAGCCCGGCATTACCTGATGCGAAACGCAGTGGCATAAAGCCACTACTTAACGCCGGTTTTAAATGCCGGGGGTGGTAATGATTCGGTCGAGTCTGTCCATGCGTGTTACCATTGCTGGCGACGTGACTCTACCACACGTACTTTAGTCGCCTCTTACGACACCACCAGTACCAGGATGATACTATTCTAGGCGGGGATCTCATGGCAAAATTAATACTTTACTTACTTGCTTCTTGCACTAAGCTTTTAAGAAGAAGTTCTCGCGTAACCTATTTCGTAGACTATAGAACATAAAATCTTGAATTTTATTGTAGGAATTGTTTCAATACCTACAAAACCAAATTTTAGCGTTCTACGCCGTGTATAGTCACTCAGTAATGAAATAGTCTTATAGATAGATATACATAGATTAGATGACATAAAACAAAATAAAAAAAAGTTTTTTTTTACTATGTACGATAGTTTTCACTAAACAAAACAATTTGACACTGGCGAAGCCGGAGTTAAAAGCTAATAAATATCACAGCGACGGTCGTAGATTCAAATCTAATCATGTTTCGAACCATTAAAAAACTATTTAAAAAAATCACGCTTCACGCTGTATCCCGCCTATAATAGAGTAGACAGGGAGAAGTGTTAGGATACTCTTTTCCCCACTTTCCGCCGAATTTTCCGAAGTATTGCGTATTGAGTGGTGGAACTCAACGCCGGGCTTTTGCCTTGTTGCCAGAGAGAAAAAACGAAAATTTTCCCCCGAGTAGGTTGGCAAAGGCGCAGGCGACTCCAAAGTCGAAATGCTGTTTACTTAGTAGTTTTTACATACCCATTTCATAACAAAAATGAGCAACAGTCAGCTAAATAAATAAAATTTTCCACTACAACGTGCCAACCTTTCATTCCGTATATATATTTTGTCAAGAGATTCTGTAGAAGATGAATGAAGGTATAATAAAGAAAAAATGTTCTAATATTAAAGCGTATCCCGTATTATCCCGGTTGCGTAGTGACAAATCCCAACATCGAGATTGACTGCGTCTTTCATAATGAAATAAAATAAAAAAATAAACTTCGCTCTCGTAGAGTAGAGCCCACGCGAACGCTTCGCAAGGTGAATTCTTTTTATGTCCAAATACTTCTTTTTGTCCCTTTGAGCGAGTAACGAATAAATGTTTCCCAGTTTATTACCAACTTAGTACGGGTATTGGATTTGCTATACAATTTTTTATAAAGGCGCTATTTCTTACCTTAGAGGGATTGAACTCTTTATTACTTTACAATATATTGAAGAAAATTGGTTCATTAAAATTTTATAATTCTGTTAAAAGTTCGGTCGTAAGCGCGATAATTGTAAACGGGACGGTTGTGGATTCGATTCCTATTCAGGGAATAAAATATTTAATATTATCATTTTCTAGCTCTGGTAATTAGTCAAAACGCGGCTTTGAGTTCCTTTGAGAAAATTTGGCGGAGAGTGGGAAACAGAAATATCTTAACGGGAACGGTGTGTCTTGACACCAGGTTTCCAGTTTCTCTCTGCCTACGCATAGCTACGCGGGATATAGAGTGAAGTATAAAAAAATAAAAGATACTAATTTAGAAATTAATATATATTGGATGGCGAAACTCAGCGACTCTCTTTATCTACCGAAGAGGTAATAAATTTAGTCGTACATAATATAGTCATTCTTTCGAGTGGGGGTCGAACCCACAACTATCATTATTACAATCAGATGTTCTATTGCGCCAATACGACCAAAACTGAAATAATTAAAATCTAAATAGCAATTTCAATACAATTGAAAACTATAAGCTATTCTAGTTACGTTATTACAATATAATATGAACGTAAGTAAATACATAACAAAATTATTTTAGTTAAACAGAATTCAAATACTAAATAATACATTTAAAGACCGGAAACTGTAAATTGTTTTGTTTCAACTATTCAAGAACAAAAGCTATAGCTTTTTTTTGGTTTAATGATGTATTTCTCACATAGCATGGTAGGCAGAGGAAACTGTTCTTAACACTGCTTCATTCCCCAATTTCCGCTAAATTTTTGAGGTGTTGCGTGGCTAAACTAAAAAAATAAATAAATAAATCAGTGTCGCTTTATCCCGCACACTGCAGGGTAGGCAGAGGGAACCTAGTGCTAAGACACTACGTTTCCCACTTTCTGCCGTATTCTGGAGGCATTGCGTGTTGAGTGGCAGAACTCAACGCCGCGCTTGTCCTAGACACCAGAGCGAAGAAATGGAAATATAGATTTAAGTAAATATTTCATCTCCTCGAGTGGGGATCGAACCCACAACCAGTCGGTTTACAGTCACAATTTGTGCCACTGCGCCACGACTGGCTAAACTAAAGAATAATGAAATAAAAATAATTCACTCCCCATAGTAAGAATCGGAGCCACAACCATCGCGTTTCCAGCTGTATGGACACTCTGTTTTCCACTCTCCGCATAAAAAAAAGATATACAAAGAAATTGAAGGTAAAATTAAGAAACATTTAAAAGGAACTCGTAATTCGACTTCCTTTTAGCTGAATACTTACTAAATATGAGCCGACAGAGTACACTAGCACGTAGCACTTCATGCACGGTGACTTTCAGTTAAACACGTCGTATGGCAGTGGAGTTATGAATTAAAAACACTTAGGGTAAAGTTGAGTACGGGCGGTGTTTAAAAAAAAATGAGAAATAAAGAGATTTTCTTTAATATGTAGAATAAAATAAAAATTGTTAAAATTAGAAAACAGATTAAATAATGGTCTAAATTTTACCATTTTATAGTATACCTATAGGTATTTTTAATACCTATTAATTTAATATGTGAAGCAAAATAAAAAAATGACGTGAAGTTATGAGCGTAGATACAAATCATTATATTCGTTAGATGTTAAAATAAAAAAACACACGCTGCTACACACGGTATCCCGCGTACAAATGGGCAGACAGAGGGAATCTAGTGTCAAGACACTCCGTTTCCACTTTTCGCCGAGGCATTGCCTATTGAGCGGTGGAACTCAACGCCGGACTTTTACCTTGGTGCTAAGAAATAAAAACATTAATAAATAATAATTCATTCCCACGAGTGGGGATCGAATCCACAACTGCCGCGTTACAGCTAGACCCGTGTGCCCCTGCGTCACGATGTCCTGCAACTTTAAACTGTTTTACAGTATAAAAATTGAAACATCCCATCGACAGGATCCCCAAGCGTATACCAATACATTGAAATGTACGATAAACGTACGATTGTACGACTCTGGCTATCGGGAACCGTTTGAGCGACGCTCCGCTCGATATCTATCGGGCCTTTGAACACTTGAATATGATACAATAAATTGATATCGTATGTATATGTAACAAGTATACTGTCTTATTTATTTTAAACATTTTTAAAGTATTTTTAAAGTGTTAATCCACACCTTGGAAAGAAAAATACTTGGAATGGAAATCGACCAGGATCCAGGAGGCGCGGGTTCGAGTCCCGCTACGTTCAAATTTTTATATTATACGTTTTCTAAATAAGTATTATACTGTCTTATATTTATTGGAATTTTAGGGATTGTTATGAATTACGCTGTATACGCCCCGCACTTTACGGGGTAGGTAGAGGGAGCCTAGGAAACTAGTGTTAAGACACTCTGTTTCCAATAGGACACTTCCGGTTCTCCACTATCCGACAAATTCGGAAGGTAATGTATGTTGAGTGGGGGAACTCAACGCCGCGCTTTGCCTCAACAGTAACAGGAACAATAAGTATACTGTTTGATTTTAAATGTTATGTTTTGTAAGTTATATACGATGCTTAGTGGTTATAATATTATTTGGAGAGATGTTTTTGTACGAAATAGGTAGGTATAGGTACTACGTCCACTATTGGTCTAATGTAATTAATAATTTAATATTTTTTAATTAAATAGTTTTGTGTTATTGAGCTAGAATCGTAGGTTCAAAATCAATCTAATATAATTAATAGTGGAGAATTCAGTTTTGTAAAAGTTTATGTTAATATTTAAAAATATATGTATTTTTAAGTAGCATGGTAACTACTACTACTATTACTAAATTATTATTCTATCATTATAGCGTGATACACTATCTATATATATAAAAGGACATGTACCTGATTGAGTGAGGTAAGACGCACGCACAGCCGTAACCGCTTTGTGTAGAAACGTGAAATTTGAACAGATGTTTATTTTCATAATCTGGACATCCACTAAGAAGGGATTTTGAAAAATTTGACCCCTAAAGGGATGAAATAGGGGTTGAAAGTTTGTATGGATTTTTTTTTAAATCGGCACCGATTTTTATAAAATTTGAAATTCAGACTCTTAAAAACATTTCATTGAACACGTGTTTCATGGTTTTTTAGAATTCACTCCCTAAATTTTTAAATGGCCACCGATTTCTATAAATAATTAAATTCAGACTGTTAAAAATATTTTATTAAACACGTGTTTCGTGGTTTTTTTAGAATTCACCCCTAAGGGTGCAAATAAGCGGGCGAAGCTGCGCGCGCCCACTAGTATTATATATTTTTTTAAATTGATGAAATTTAAATAAGTCAAAAAATCTAAAATCTCTAAAAAAATCTAAACCTATTAATATTTATAACATTTCCGCCAATTTTTTTTTAAAAAGTTTAAATAATTAAATCATTTGGCTTCAAAATCTACATATCTAAAACCTCTCGCTGTGCATCGATCATGTCCACCATATATTACCCGCTACGTAACGGCGTGATGCATTAGCCAACGATTGAATACCCGGCCGAGATCAATATCACGACGCCTCCAAGGAATATTGGAGGATAAATTCAAAAGAGATTTATATTTTTAAAACTCGACGCCCAGCCAGCTAACTTCTATAAAGAAAGTTTACTAACAAAACAAACTGTTTTCTTTGTTTATTGGTTATTGAAAGATGATGTGCTTGTGTTGTTTTTGTTTTTAATTGGTTAATAGGTCGTTGTGGCGCAGTGGCGCAAGCGTGCGACGATTGTGGGTTCCCAGAATATATATTTTTTTTATTTTCTGCTCTGGTAATAAAGCAAGGTAAAACACGGCGTTGAGTTCCATCACAACACGCAATTTCTGGGAAATTCGGTAGTGCGTGGGTAACGGAGTGTCTTAACTATAGGTTCCCTTTGTCTACCTTGCTGTATGTGAGATACAGCGTGAAGCTAAAAAAAGATAATTTTATTATCTTGCGGTGCGGTAAGTTAAACAGTTACTTTGTAGTTAATTGAATAGCCATTGTTGTTTTTCTATTACTGTAGTTGGCTGTATAAATGTGGTATTTCAGACTTGTATGTAACAAGATTGTAGTGTATTTTTAATTTATTTTCCTTTTCTCTTGCAACTTTGTATTTATCCAGTACTGAGAAAATCTAGATAAATCAAAATAATATATAACCTAATCCTATTTATCTCCTTGTTTAGTTAAACGTGTGTAGTTAAGACCGTCTGTACCGTATAAATTTTCTAATTCACTTAGAATTCTTGTATGTTTTTTTTACAAAGAAATGTTGAAGTTTTTAGTTAATAGCTATTGAATAGAGCCCATTGTTAAAAGAAAATGTATTTTTAATACCTAAAAACTTATCTTATTCTTAAAATATAGAAAAAATCATTCAAGGCCATAAACGCCGAAATAATCCTTTATTAAATAATTAATTTACTCAGAATAGAGTAAATTAATTATTTACTCTCGATAGGTATACTTACAAAAAGCGAGACATTTGTTATATTTTCAGAGAAGAAAGGCTTGAGCAGCGAGAGCTGTTCCAAATAACATATCGTAATTACATTTTGGTTACCTGTAACTTTTGGGTATTAGTTGTTATTATAATATTTTCAATTTTCAAGATAAGTAATCTATTCTAATGAGATTGGTTGAAGGGTAACGCAGAGTAGCTACTAAAGTAATAGCTTATACGTACATAGAACCAATCATTCTAAATATACTCGTATTACATTTATTAAATATGCTGTAAAGTGGATTTCTCGGCGGAAAGTGGGGAGCGAAGTGTCTTAACACTATGCTCCCATTGCCTACCATGCTACATGCGGGATGCAGCTTGAAGCTGAAATAGCTTAAAACTTTTTTGTTAGTATCAGGTTCAAATATAGATGAGTCGCAGAAACAGTAGTAAAAGTAATATTTATAAAATAAGTCTTCCTAGAATAATACTTATCTTCTTTTAATAATACTTATAGTCTTTTTTTTTCTTGCAATGAAGGGTAATATTGATAGTTATGTAGTGAGATTATAATTTACTAATAATTAATAAACTTATGAAATTTTTAAATAGAAAAATATAAAGATATTTATTTTTCTTTTAGACGTAATCAATATTAAACAAAGTAAAGTAAAATCCAATCTCATAGTTTCTTATGTAGTTGTGTTTCGTACTATTGAATGTCACCAAAATTAGTGATGGACAAGCTATATATCACTAAATTTTCTGTACTTATGTCATAAAATACTACTTTTTATAATAAAATAAGAAATTTCAAATAAAAACTACGAAGTTTGACAATATAAATAATATAAACATTTGTATTTACATATATATAAATATATTTTGTTAAAACTGTCGCAGAGACGAGGTCTTTCCAAGTATCTTAGATGCAAAGTCGAGGCTCCCCCGAGATGAACATGTCGTCTTTACTATCACATTAGCGTGTTGAGAATGTTCACTGTGCATCGCAGCGAAATGGCATACGTTTGTTGCATATGCTTATTTACATAAGTGCTCTGTAATATTAAAGAAATATGTAAATCCGGTTAAAGATGGTAGCTGTTTGGAAGAATTTGGTGTGATTAATGATTAGGTGTGTTTATTTAACTAAAAATAGAATAATTTTGTTTTGTTTCATCCCAAAAATTCATTCCCCTGATTGGAAATCGAACCCCAATCGCTGCGTCAGACGCATTAGACCTATTAGATCCGTTCCGTTCCGATCCGTGCAATAGTACTAAATTAGTCGAATGAATTATTCTTGCTTAGAAATTAGGTATTAAAGACAATGAAAGATATTAAAAACGAAAGTTCATATTTTTTATTGTTTATAGCGATTTTTATCTACTTATACTAATTTAATTTCTTTAATTTTATTTCTTTTAATTTTATTTATTTTCTCTTATACTAATTTTATCTTCATAAAGTATCTTGATGACAAAGTCATTTATTTTGATATAGATATATAAGATGTTCATGTTATTAATCACTTAAAATTTATTTCTTTCATTTAATAAAAAAATCTTTTCAGTGATTCAAATATAAAAGCAGTACAACCGCTTTTTTTAAAACTAATAGAGACCAACTTTTTTGATATATATTATGTTTGTCTATATCGAATCGTTTAGTCAGCGCACGCCGTTGAAGCATCACATCTTGCCCAATTTTCGCTGACTTGATATACATATGCCATTATCTTTCACTTTTGGTGCAATCATTATAGTCTAAGCACTCCTGAATAGTGTAGCTTTCTGATTGTGAAAGAACTTACATGATCTGTTTTAAGTATTTCCGTAGATTAGTCCTTACAAACAAACAAAGTTACAAACTTTACCTCCTTATTATATTAGTATAGAAATAAAATGAAATTTTGAGGTCCGCTTTCTCTCATTGGGTTAACATTATAATGGCCTAATATTATACCTTTATAAATCCATGCTATTGAAACAAAACAAAATATTACCTATTTAATGGGTTTTATCACGCAACCAGGAAGATTTATCCTACCTCATTATATTTGGAGTAGGAAGGTATGAGGTCGATATAGCCTCCTCTACCCCACCGGGATCGGGTAGGTACTGCGTACGGT
This sequence comes from Heliconius hermathena, assembly GCA_013403705.1. Taxonomy (NCBI): domain Eukaryota; kingdom Metazoa; phylum Arthropoda; class Insecta; order Lepidoptera; family Nymphalidae; genus Heliconius; species Heliconius hermathena. Next base: position 87 of record JAAIXJ010001814.1, on the reverse strand, counting down.
GAATACGAATCGAAAAATGATCTCTCTGTAATCCCTATGAATATATTATTATGTGGTGTTATTACTGTAAGGCCTCTTTGTAAGTTT
>JAAIXJ010001813.1:110168-146330 GCA_013403705.1 Heliconius hermathena | reverse complement strand
TTGTTAAAATCTAATAAAATGTGTGCACCTGGTAGATATTCTAAATGTTGTCATATGTTTGACTGTAAATGCGATGGTTGTAGGTTCTACTCCTTACTTACTTATCATTTACCAACTTTGGCGAGATATAGTGTAGTATTGATTTCTGCTGCCGATAATGCGAATACCTCGAATCCAGAAAGTGGAGAACGGAGTGTCTTGAAAGTAAGTTTTTTTGTCTACTTACATTCGGGATATAGTATGAAGCTGAAAAAAAATTAATTAAATGCAATAATAAATATATGAGTATATTTTGCAGTGCGTATTATCTTCGGTTAATTTTGAATTTCGAAGCCATAAATTGGAAAGCTATAACTGCACGTGTTACTCTTGTTCAATAAAGCAAACCTTTTTGTTTCATCTTTTTATATTTTTTTGTCAATAACTTATGCTGTACTTTCTTTTTATGATATTGCCGTAGCACAGTAAATATTACTGGATGCGACTATCGTATAATAGTTTCAATTCCAGTCAGAATTACATTTTTAATATTTCGTACGCAATAATGAAATCCTTAAAAATGTGTCCAATTTTTTTTTTGAGCTAAAACGCCTTGCGTAGTAACTAAAATTATAATTTACAGATATAAATCAGATGCACCTAATTGTAGTATTTAAAAGTATTTGACATAACGCCATTTCCCTTGAGAGTGACAGAGAGAAATGTCACCTCGCTTTGCCCCGATTCTCCCCTATTTGAATGAACTGGACCGCGTCGAGTTTGTATGTTTAATACAAACATGTGCTGCACCGGAGCTCGTTCTAATGTACTTTTGGGTTACACACGAATGTCAATCGAATCTAGTACGATATTGACTGAAGAAGTCTTTAGATATTTAGTTTGATTTATCTGATCATCATTCAGCATTTTTTTCTCAGCTTTACGATTTTATTCTGTACTAACGGTCCACTTGCGGCTACTCCCGTATACTATCTATAATTATTTCATTATCCTGCATTTGCGCAGTAAGATTCATTACATAATTTATATATTCAATCGTTTTTCGTTTTGAGAAAGTGCAAGCACTACGTGGCTGCTTGTGAGGACGAAATCAGCGGCAAGGGCGCCCCCCGCGAGACTCGAGCCTATGCTTGTTATTTGTGCTTGAATTATTTTAACTTGACATTTTCTCGAAAAGTATACGTCTAAATTACACGCTATAGAAGCCAAAGCTTATCTGCATAAAATTTCCTTGATGATGGAATAACTTTTGCTCATAAGTTTCAATATATTAGTCAAATAAAAAAATATTGAACTATCTACCTTGCAGTGTTGAATTATTTTTTGTCAAAATGCCTTATTTTGACTTATTTATAAGAGATATGGTGTAGCGGACTTTATTTTAGACCTAATGAAATTGGATGTTTTTGTGGTACAGTATATTTACAAATATTTAACGATTAAAGCAATTCGATGGCGTTCCTAATTGTTGTTCTTTTTTAATTATTTAAGGCTAACTAATTGAACTGTAATATTATCTGCCCTACCCAGCAATTTGCAAGCTACAACGCAAATCTAATGTTTTTAACATCGGAAGTAGTTAACGTTTTTAAAATAACATGATAAAAAGACACATCGTCCATATGTTTCTAAACTATTTTGAAAGAGATACTGTGTAATTGTAATAAGTGATATGTATCGTTAACACTAAATATATATATATATATATATATATATATATATATATATATATATATATATATTCAGGTGACATCAATTCTCATGAAATCAGTCGTATTGTATAATTTGATCAAAATGGTTAATTTACTTCTATATGTAAATAAATTGAAGAAAGTAATGATATTTAAAATTAGGTTAACTTTGGCCATCCCGTTGGGGTGGGTTAATGTCGAAGGGACTTTTGTTATTTAAACTCAATTGGCAAGCAGCAAAAGGGCAACGGATCTATCACTATCCGCAACCATTTCCGTTGGGATGCCACAAATTAAAGGATGAAACTTTAATGAATCAATGATTTAAACTAAAATCCAACAATATTCAATAAGTATTAAATCCGAACTAACATCAGCTCCCGCGAGACAAAGGATACGTATGACGAGGGTCCAAATCGTAGATATTAATTTGTAAGCATATTAACTAACATTCGCGCAGTGGCAACCCTGACGGGATTATACTAATTTGCAGGGACTAATATCGCAAGGCACTGTACATTATGTCGAAATTAATTAAAGCTGGCTGTGATTTGTCGTCGGAAACGGATATTCTGGTCCTTGGAAACCTCTGATATGTAAATATGTCTTTTAAGATAAAGTTTAATTTTATATTGAACAGCTACAGAAACTATTTTATATATCGACTAGCGGGCACGCGCAGCTTCGCCCGCTTATTTGCACCCTTAGGGGTGAATTCAAAAAAAACCACGAAACACGTGTTAAATAAAATATTTTTAACAGTCTAAATTTAAATTTTTATAAAAATCTGTGGCGATTTAAAGATTTTTCCATATAAACTTTCAACCCCTTATTTGAACCCTTCGGGGGTGAATTCTAAAAAACCATGAAACACATGTTCAATGAAATATTTTTAAGAGTCTGAATTTTAAATTTTATAAAAATTGGTACCGATTTAAAAAAAATCCATACAAACTTTCAACCCCTATTTCATTTCTTTATGGTTAAAATTTTTCAAAGTCCCTTCTTAGTGGATGTCCAGATTATGAAAATAAACACCTGTCCAAATTTCACGTTTCTACGCAGCGGTTACGGCTGTGCGTGCGTGTCTTACCTCAGTCAGTCAGGTATATGTCCTTTTATATATATAGATTTTAGACTAGGCGTGACGGATACAAAACAAGAAGCAATTCTGTTTTAAGTAGCGTAGTGTACTGTGACCCATAATTTTTATGCAAATAGCATTAAATCTTTTGCTTATTATACACGGTACAATTTTAATATATTTATGTCTTTAAAATAGGANTATATATATATATATTTACATATATAGATTTGTAATTAAGTGAAACAAATCGATTTATCAGTAGGATAAATCATTTAATTTCACTTTTATTTATACATTAAATTTATTAGATTATAAATCTAGACGATGTATTGTTGTTACTGATATATACAGTTACAGAGGGAACCTAGTGATGAGACACGTCCGTTCCTCACTTTCCGCCGAATTTTCGAATGTCAGTCTTCAATACTAAATTTTTACTTGAAATTGTCCATTTCTTTGGCACGCCCTACAGACCTAAGGAATGGATGGACTGCTCAGAATTGTTCCATTGACATAGTAAAAACAATGGACTCTAGATATTTTTTTAATTAGTTATGTATTGTTGGATAAATTAAAATTAAGCAGTCGGACTTTTGATGCCAGTCGCGGCACAAAGTATGACTGTTAAATCGACTGGTTGTGGGTTCAAGGAACCCACCCACTCGTGGAAATGAAATATTTATTTACATTTATATTTCCATTTCTTTGATCTGTTGTCGAAGCAAAGCGCGGCGTTGTGTACCACCACACACGCAATGCCCCCAGAACTTAGCGGAAAGTGGGGAACGGAGTGTCTTAATACTAGATTCCCTCTGCCTACCCCGCTGTGGGCGGGATACAGCGTGAAGCTGATTTGATTTAATTTAATTTTTAGTCAGACATTTTTTTATGATTATTTTTTTGAATCTGTTACCTCAATACGTGTTACCATATCATCACTTATTTACTGTGCCACGCTACTTTAATAAAAATAAAAATTAAAAACAGTCATTTCCATTATGAACCACGATATGAGTTTTTTATGTTAATCTTCAATGGTTATCCCGCAAGGAATAATTAGTTAATTATTAAAATCGTAAATACTAACAGAATATTTTATTGCAATAAATAATATTAAACATAAACATTATGATGATACAGATGTTACATTATTAATATATTATAACGATTATTATTTATAAAGGTTTGTCCAATAATTTAAAGCCGATTAGTTCGGAATTTATAGTAACATTCTATTTATTAATAATTTCATATAATATATGGTTTTACAATAATTTATTAAACAAAATTGTCATTATATTTTAATTTAATGGAAACCGTTAAAGCTATTATAGCTATTACAGGTTTTGATGATTTTGATAGTGATTTAATTTACATTATATAATATTTTATTTCTTCGTTCTGGTATCAAAGTAAAGCGGGGCGTTGAGTCCCGCCACTTAACACTTAATCCATCCAAAATTCGGCGGAAAGTGGGAAACGATAGTGTTTTACTTTGAACGGAGTATTATAACATTAGGTTCCATGATTTTTTTTATGGAAAAGACAAGGCAAACGAGCGTTCGGGTAACCTGATGGTAAGTGATTACCGCCGCCCACGACCCCGTGCAACACCAGATTAGCTACAGGCGCGTTGCCGGTGGGTCCTTTAAGGTGGGTTGGGCGCCGGAGCCCGGCATTACCTGATGCGAAACGCAGTGGCATAAAGGCACTACTTAACGCCGGTTTTAAATGCCGGGGGTGGTAATGATCCGGTCGAGTCTGCCCATGCGTGTTGCCATTGCTGGCGACGTGACTCTACCACACGTACTTTAGTCGCCTCTTACGACACCACCAGTACCAGGATGATCCTATTCTAGGCCGGGATCACACGGCAAAATTCTCTCTACGTAGCGTGAAGTTGTAAACAAAAATAGACAAAACGAACGCTCCATACTTTATTATCTTATCTAATATAAAATGAATACATATCAGTACATTATGGTTTAATCATTCACATTTAAAATCGTTTTTCGCCATAAATTCGGTTAACATCTGTATGTACCAGTACGTAGACTTTAAGAAATTCGGTATTCAAGTAGAAAGTTTCATTAGTTCCGCTCAACTGACTTATAAAGTGTTCCTCAACTCGGGTATGTATCTTTTGCTCGGTTTAATTTAGCGTACGCCTAATATTCGAAAAGTTCATACCAGCCCCGTCTTTGGTATGGTTTGGAACTTTCGTATTATTTCTTATTTCAATATTGAACGTCGCGGGAGTGTCTGTGTCTCTTGGTGAGGTCGTGTCGTGTTGACTTTTTGTTTTTTTTTTTTGTTTTCGTAAATAAGTTTTCTTTATTGCTTTCTTGTATATTGAAAGGTCTATGGTGGTTTTGTTTGTTTTCATTTTATTGAGAGTTGTGAGTTCGATTTTCACTCGGGGAAATTAGTTGTTTCATTTCCCCGATTTTCTTTACATCAATATTTAACATTTGATTGAACTTATGAGAGGGCGATGAGGGGGCAGTTGCTCAACAAGCACTGCGTCCAGAAGGCAGCTGGAAATGGGGAACGGAAGTGTCCTAATGGGAACGAAGTGTCTTAACACTAGTTTCCGCGCTCCCTCTGCCTACTTTGCCATGTGCAGGATGCAGCGTGAGGCTAAAAAAAGGGAAATTAATTATTTTATTTCCACCCACTTTCTTCACATTAATATAAAAAGAATTTATACGAATTAATTAAAAAAACACACGCTCACAAATTACAATAATAACAGTTTCACAATTAAGGTGCAAATAGCCATATTGATGGCGAGGCTCAATCACGTAAGACTGCACTACACGTCGATAAGGCGCAATATTGCATAATGTGTACACACGAATGCATATTGCGTTAGGCTGTTAACGTACGACTAATGTATGTATGTATGTATGTGTATGTAGGCCAGTCGTGGCGCAGGGGGTTCGATTTCCATTTGAGGAAATATTTAATATTTTCATTTTATGGGCTCTAGTAACGAGGCAAAGCTCGCCTTTGGGTTGCGCCACTTAACACGCAATGCTGGAGAAATTTGACTGAAAGGTTGCTTAGTATTGCCTTATATCGGTTTATTAAAAAAGTATTCTAATTTTTTAATAAACTTATTTTGCTTAAAACGAGATGTCTCTGTAACAATTATTTCTGTGTTAAATCTGTTAAAAACATAAAGTATTTTTTGAATTTTTAAGAAATACATTTGTATTTTAACTCATATTACCTATGTTTTATTTAGATATGCACTTGGCGTCTGTTCCGTGCCTTATCAGGTCATATCGGTCTACATGGACTGTGTACACTAACTTTACCTTCTGACCTAGTGTGACCTACATATTCGTGTTGATGATTTTTAAATAGAAAAATGTATTATTTTTTCACCAGCAAAATTAAAAATGTTAGATTTTTTTAAGTTCACTTTCATAAATAAAATGTAATAAAAATCATATTCATTAATTTTAACTAAAAATTAAGTGAAAAACTGACATACCGCTACTGATAGAGGCCATCGTGGCGCAGGAGCACGAGCGCGTGACTTCAACACGATAGTTGTGGGTTCTATTCCCACTTGGGAGAACGAATCATTATTTTAATCAATCAATATTTTTCTTTCCTAAGTGTGGAATAACATTTTAAAAATGTTAAATTCATTATTTATCAATATTTTCAATCCTTCGGAGTGTCTTAACACTAATTTACCTTTGTCTGCTATGTTATATGCGGGATACAGCGTGAAACTAATAAGAAAATACTGACATGACTATCACATAAAAAGTAATGGAAGCTTCTTTTTGTGTCCATAATGTTTAAAACCTTGCTTAAAACACGACCTTAATACGTTCGTTAGTTACCGCAGTGGGGAAACGTAAAGAAACATAAAAAGTGGTGAAGAGATTTCTTTTCAAAACATAAATAGGGTATAAATTATTGTAGTGTACATTCGAATACTTTCATAGACAGTATTTCGTCGGGGAACCAAGTTGAGGGAACTTAAAAAAAAATTACAGCTCAGTGAGCTGATGTTTCGAGCCAATTCCAGTTGACCTTGCCCGGCCCCGGTGGATATCGATGAAGTATAATTTTTTGTATGAAATATTTATGGAAGCTGGAGGACCTTTTGACGCGTATGCGTTCGCGTTGCCATAGTGATATGTCACTGTGTGATACGAAATTATATATTGTTACTCATGTGGTAGTGTGTCTATTTACTTTCTAAATTCAATGTATTTTTAGGCAATATTTAAAAAAAATGCTTTCTGCCTTCTTTCTCTATCTATAGCTGAATGTCTAACTATAATGGTGCTAAATTTTCATACTAAGCAGTCCGCGCATTTTTTGTGAAAAGGGAAAGTTCTTTTCTTTCAGCTTCACACTGTATCCCGCACACAGCAGGATAGGCAGAGGGAATCTAGTGTTAAGACACTCCGTTCTCCACTTTCCGCCGAATTCTGGAGGCATTGCGTGCTGATTGGCGGAACTCGACGCCGCACTTTGTCTCGACACCAGAGCGAAGAAATGGAAATATAAATTTAAATAAATATTTCATTTCCTCAAGTGGGGATCGAACCCACAACTAGTCGCGTTTACAGTCACCCTTTGCGCCTCTGCCCCACGACCAGCCTCTAAGTTTTTGCTTATCAATTTAGTATATTGATTATAATTTACTATTATAAGATAACTTTTTGTTTTTGTAATTCATTTAAATATTAGCACTAACAGTCTGGTTCTAAAATTCGAAACGTTTTTTCTTTTAAACAAAATTTTTAGGTACCTGTTAAACCAATAAAGTTGCCTAAAAAACTCGAGTTTTCTTCATTCGTGAAATTTCTGCGTGAAGTCTAAATATAAAGTATCGACACGTGAAAGCAGTCTTTTTAGTAAAACCTCTAGAGGTTTTACATGGTTAAACAGTTTTGGAACGTATAACAATGTAAATTTGGCAGTTAAGGCTATATTTATTTTATTACAAAATATAGATCTCTTGATAAATAAAGTGCGGCGTTAAGCACCATCGCAATACGATAAATAAGCTTTGATAGGAAGAGTATGAAAGTGTGATAAGTGTGACAAAGTTTTCTTCACATATCCCTCAAATTTGCTAAGATTAAACTTTATACTTTGAACTCAAACAAAATACAAATTAAAAGTAAATAATAATCAAAATTGCTTGCCAAAAATTAAAATTATAAAGTGAATTTATCAATATAACAATAAATCATGAAAGGGGACATTTTTCCGAACTCTAAATTTTAAGGGTAAAAGTTATTTTAAAAGAAAAGAGTTCTAAAACGTTATTCGAGATAAGTCCTTATCTAAAACCGCAAGAAAAGGCGAAATCTGTACAAACACAAACTTCGATTCGTTTCCCTGTTTCCCAACAAACGACTCAGCTTAATTAACTTATGTATAAATTCCCCAAAGATTACCGTCGGGTTTAACTCTAAATGCAACTCCTTAAAGCCGTGTACCCATTCGCCTATAGCTTATAGCTTATAATTAGTAACGATAGTGATTTTTATTTCAGCTTCACGCTGTTTCCCGCATAGCAGGGTAGGCAGAGGGAGCCTAGTGTTCAGACACTTCGCTCCCTACTTTTTGTAATATTCTGTACGTATTGCGTATTGAATGGCGGAACTCAACGCCCCGCTTTACCGCAAAAATGGAAGAAATGGAAATACTAAATGTTTCATTTCCTGTAGTGGTAATCGAACCTACAACCTGTCGCGTTTACAATCATACGCTTGTTCCTCAGCTCCGGCGAGGCCAGTGCCTCAATGAATAGTGATGTTCTAAGTTATTATGTAATGGTTCTTATATGATCTCTTTTTACTCAACCCGTGGTTTGTCTTTTATTATCACATCGTTATCAGAGCAGGAAAACTACAAAAGTTTATTCCCACCCGCGAGGAAATTGAACGCCCAAATCTCGCCCTTACAGTCACATACTGTGCCACACCGGCCCCATTCCAATAATTTAAAAATGCTCAAATATATTAATGAAGCAACTTAAACTATAAAAGTTAATTTTAAGTATTTTGTCAGTGGAAGTAGAGCTTTAGCCCTAGGAATCTTGATGTTAATTATTAACGAAGACGAAATCCGGCCAATTGACGTAGACTCGTTTAAGTCTGAATTGAATAATTGACAGCTTTAAGCCGTTTCAAGATCCGTCGATTTCATTATTTCGAGATCAAGTAGATCATCGTTTTTTCTATTTTTTTAGGATTCCGTGCTTGGTATTCTTATGAGATATTTTATAATACTGTTCGCAGCCTATCAAAACTGTCAAATATTATTATTAATTAATTAAAAATTGTATTACAAGTAAACAGAAACTGCTATTAACATCTGTTATCCTATACAAAAAAAAAATAAANGAACTCAACGCCGCGCTTAACCTCGACACCAGAGCGAAGAAATGGAAATATAAATTTAAGTAAATATTTCATCTCCTCGAGTGGGGATCGAACCCACAACCAGTCGATTTTGCAGTCACATCTCGTGCCGCTGCGCCACGACCGGCCTCGGCCTAAATAAAAAATAAAGTTAAATCTAAATAAAATATAAATCAGCTTCACTCTGTATCCCGCACACAGCAGGTTAGGCAGACGGAGCCTAGTGTTAAGACACTCCAGTCCCCACTCTCTGGCGGATTCTGGAGGCGTTGCGTGTTGAGTGGCAGAACTCAACGCCGCAAGCTTACTAATGTAACTTATATTATATTTTCTTTATTCTCCAAATACCTATGTTAAAATTAATAGTTTTACGGAATCATACCAAAGCGAAATCAACTCGCTCTTATAATATTCGATATTCAAACGCCATTTAACTTTGTATTTGTCAAATATGACATTGATTGTACTTTTGCCTTGACTTAACTCCAATTATTATTGTCGTTCCTTTTTAAGTGTTCGCTTGTCACTGATCAAAAGTAATTTAAATTTAAGTTTGATGAGCGAAGGTTTTTTTTTAATTTACTATTTATAAGTAATATATTTTTTTAGCTTCGCTTCGTGCATAGAAGGGTAGGTAAAGGGAACCTAGTACAATCTAGGACACATCGTTAACACGCTTTCGTTTTCCACTCTCCGCTGAATTCTGAGGAGATTAAGTCTTAAGTGGCGGAAGTCATGAAAATATCATATATTTCATTTCTTCGCATGGAAATCGAACCCACAGTCTGTCACGTAGCCACTCACTTGTACCCCTGTGCCACGACTTCTTTTAAGAAATATATTTATTTGTAATATTATAGGAAATAAGTGAAACTGAAAATAAAATTCCATGTAAAATAATAAACAATACGTTTACTAATATTTATTTTATTTATTGTTACAGATCGGAGCCCTTAAAGGATATTACCTTTTTTCACACCACAAAGTTCACAAAAGATCGACAGAACCCAGTTACGAGCATCACGACAAGCTGATCCACGAGCCTGAGGTAAATATGAATATAATATGTACTATGAATGGGGAACGGAGTGTGTTAGCACAAGGTTCCCTCTGTCTATACATTCGTGTGCGGGATACAGCGTGAAGCTGATTTTTGATTTATTAAATCAAAAATCAGCTTCACGCTGTATCCCGCACACGTACTATATTACAGTTTCACCTTAATAATCCACTACTCCACGCAAAATGTTTTGGTACTATTCTCTCGTTGTAAACCCTGCTAAACGGGTTAAGGTGTGAACTTAAAGGGGAAATGAAAGATTCATATAAGCATTTTTTTTAATCTTTTCACGCTGCATCTCGCAATTGGCAGTCACTTAGACACTCCGTTCCCTACATTACATCTATTTTTTGAGACATTGCGCATTGGTTGGCGGAGTATAACACCGCTGTGTCTTATCAGAATCGTTAAAAGGAATCATGCAAAAATAATAAATCGTTGCTATATTATATTTCAATTATTTTTGATTCTTGAGTGTGATCCTTAAACATAAAAAACATGGGGATGTTATCTTAAAATGTTAGTCGTAAATTTTAAGAAATATTACGAATATATATAGCGTGTGGTGTTCCGTCCTCCCTGGCTACCTTGCTAGGGAGAAAGCGATAAGCTAAAAAAGTACATTGCACTTATTTAGAAAACGTATAAACATTTGAACGTAGCAGGACTCGAACCCGCGCCTCCTGGAAACCGACCAGGAGCATTAGACCGGGTTTGAACGTGCGACTCTGGACTTATTACATTCTATGAGAACATTTTCTATGAGACTGGCATAATTGAATGGTATAAAGGGACAAGGAGCAAGTTAAGAAACTAAAAACTTACTCGTGAACTGAATGAAAGTTATAAAATACTTTCATTGAACAACTTTATTTCATCACTTTTTAACATTTATTATAATACTATTTAATGAATCGTCGTGATATTTTAATTTTTATAGTTTAAAATTAAAATTTCAACTTAAATATTTCACATAAATTTTTAAATATCAGCTTCACGCTGTATCCCGCACACAGCAGAGGGAACCTAGTGTTAAGACACTTCTTTCCCCACTTTCTGCCGAATTCTGGAGGCATTGCGTGTTGAGTGGCAGAACTCAACGCCGCGCTTAACCTCGACACCAGAGCGAAGAAATGGAAATATAAATTTAAGTAAATATTTCATCTCCTCGAGTGGGGATCGAACCCACAACCAGTCGGTTTTACAGTCACACCTCGTGCCGCTGCGCCACGACTGGCCTCCAATTTTTAAATATTTTTAATATAAATCTCTACCTTAAGCCATATAAATATATATATATTTATATATCAAAATGAGGACATATCTCGTGAGATGTACGCTATGAGACAAAAACATGATGGAATGAGGGTAGAGCTATTTGAAATGACAAAAAGATTAAACGTGGCAGGAAATTTTATTAGAATTTAAAAGGGTTAAGCGTAATAGGTTCATTATTTGGCTTCTTTTCTTTTTGAACGAATTTTATATAGTAAATGAGGATTTCTTTTAGAAGTTTGCAAGTATTTGTCAGTATAATTGGTTTAATTGTATTAGTATTAACAAAGCTGAGAGCTTGACAGGTTGTGGGTTCGATTCCCACTAGTGAAAATGAAATATTTAATATTTCCTTTTCCTCGCTCTGGTAAGGAGGCAAAGCGTGTCGTTGAGTTCCGCCACTCAACATACAATGCCTCAGGTATTCAGAGGAAAGCAGTAAAGGAATTGTCTTAATGGGAGTGTCTTAACACTAGGTTCCCAGACTTTCCTACTATGTGCGCGATACAGCGTAAAGGTAAAAAAAACAAATCTACCTTAAATTTCATCTGTTTAAAAGCACTTCTTCTGTTTTCGCGAGGTATTAATTATGATATTGGAACATTATCATGCCAAAATTTAAAAAAAGACTGTAAGGCCCACATTTTCCCATCTATCTCATCTCTTTGAGCAACGAATCTAAAATAAAAAAAACGAAACAAAAGCATATCGACTAATTAATTAACGCCGTACCAATATCATTTATGCCATCCAAACTAATTCCATTTCGGCCATCATTATCACAGCGTTTATCTCTGTGGAGCATATCGCAAAAGTTATTACTTAGTCAGATTTGGATTATCGTGCGGCGTTCGCTTTGACACGACAACACACCAGCTAAAATAACAGAGTGTAATCTGGCAGTATATCAAATTGCAATGGGGCATAGCTTAGTGTTAGCGAGATATTTGATAGCGGTAATAGCTGGTGCCTAATTGATGCGTGTTTGTTTGGCACGTCAGTCTGTCACGTTGAAAATAGCGATGGTGCGTGGTGTGCTGGTTTTGTGTGTGAACGGTGGTTTTGGGTTCTTTTTTGGATTTTTGGTTTTAAATTTTTATATAGTAATGTAAAGTGTATTTTGTAAGATAATTATTTCTCTTTTACTTACCTAGCGGCGTTGAGCTCCGCTACTCAACACGCAATGCCTCCACAAGTCGGCGGAAAATGAGGAACGGAGTGTCTTAACACTAGGTTCCCTCTGCCTACCCTGATGTGTGCAGGATAAAGCTGAATTATTTTATTTTACTTACCTAAATAGCACTACGTTTGTTAAAGATTAAATTAGTTGGTAATTACAAATTAGTTGGATTACAACATAATTTGAAAGCTATATAGCTTTAATATTTTGTCACTCGAGGTTAATGAAATATTTAATATTTAATTTTCTTGTTCTGGTATCGAGACAAAGCGCGGCGTTGTGTTCTGGCACTCTCTATGAAATATAGCGAATATTGAAATTGGAAAACTCGAAACGAAATATTTTTTTCCTTAATCCATTTCCTTCTGTTGGGAATCGAATCCACATCCATCGGTTACACTACAATACGAATTGCAGTATGACGTAATCATACAAATTTACATACGTATCAAACGCTGTGCTAATATTTAACTTTGTGCAAGCAGCACACACGAGAGAGCCGCGATCTCATGATTGCTCATAAAGTATTGATCTGCTTAATAATCTCTAGATATTCTACGAACTGCCACTCAATCAGCGATCGCGAATGTAGTATATAGGCTTACGTAAAATTAACCACAATTTAATAGCTTTTGTTCGGTTCATTGAAGTTATGGTTGCAGATTGTGGTTGTGGGCTATCGGTACTTTGGTGGTTTTTTAGCTTTACGCTATATCCCACAAATAGCAAGGTAAATTGAACTTTGGAACCTAATGTTAAGAAACTCCGATTTCATTAAGGCAAATGGTGCGGTGCCTCGTTGCCAGAGCAAAGAAATTAAATACGATTCCCACTTAAGGAAATGAAGTATTGTATAAATAAATACAATACTTCATTTCCTTAAGTGGGAATCGTACCCATAACCGTTGAGCTTACACTTTTGTGCCGCTGCGCCAAGAAGGCCTCATCTTCCGCATCACTCATTAAAATAAGTTCATAACAATACAACCTTGGGAGAAAGGAATATTTAAATTATTTGCGATTTCCCGCTATGGTAGACAAAACACGATGTTGAGTTTCTCAACTCAACAAACAATGACTATTGAGAGGAGAGCGGGAAGCGATGTGTATAGTGGAATAAATTAAAAATAAACCACCTTTTTGCCTATCTTAATTAAATTATAAAATGGAAGTGTTTGCTTCGATGATTTTGTTGTATAATCCATCAAGCAATCCTTAGACTGTTTTACATCAACTCTAAACACGCGAGCGAAGCCGTAGTTAAAACTAGTTTAGTTTTTTCTTTTAGCAGGGTAGGCAGAGGGACCCCGGGAATATTAAGATACTTCCGTACCCCATTTTCCGTCGAATTCTGCAGGCATTGCATGTTGAATGGCAGAACTCAACGCCGCGCTTTGGTTCGGCACCAGAACTAAGAAATGAACATTTTAAATGTTTCATTTCCTCATATGGGGCTCGAACCCACAACCTTTCGCGTTGACAGTCACACTCTTGTGCCCATGCGCCACCACTGGTCGGAAGATAGTATGTAATATAAAAGAAATTGTAATAACTCCCCCTCTTTTAATAAACAGTATCACAAAGCAACTTGTTTTCTTACAGCATATTTCAATATTCTCTGCAGTTTTCCCATTTGGTAGCCTAACGATAGTATGTATGAGGTATTCGGAATAGTAATTCGCAGATCTATATGATAGACTACCAAAGGCAAGTTCCTATTTCGACTCCTTTGATCATGTAAATAGAATATTGTGATTGTGTTATCGATCACCAGTTTATACGTTTGCTTTGAAGCGGTGAAGTAAATTGGTACTTAGAAGCAAACTTCTGTCTGTAAATACTTTTCTTATTGTTCTCACTCATTATGTAGTTGCTGCTGGAATATTGATTTGATATAACAAATTGTAATGTTCAGGTTCAGGGATATAGATGAACGAATTTGACCTACGTTAAATAATCTAAGTAGTCTATATACGAGTAGTATACGAGTATATATATATAAACTGACAGACAAAAAAGCACAATATTTAGATATTTTTTTAAGGAAATAAAAAAAATAAGATTCATTATGTATTGAAATGTTACCTTTTAGACACAATTTTATATTACAAATGTATACTATATTAAAATAAATAAAATAAATCAGCTTCACGCTGTATCCTGCACACAGCAGGGTAGGCAGAGGAAACCTAGTGCTAAGACACCCCGTTTCCCACTTTCTATCGAATTCTGGAGGCATTGCGTGTTGAGTGGCAGAACTCAACGCCGCGCTCAGCCTCGACACCAGAGCGAAGAAATGGAAATATAAATTTAAGTAAATATTTCATCTCCTCGAGTGGGGATCGAACCCACAACCAGTCGGTATTCCAGTCACACTTCGTGCCGCTGCGCCACGACTGGCCTCTACTATATTGTTATACAAATATCGATTATATTAGACACTTGATGCATGCCGGCATTTGTCGCTTAAGTGGACGTCCCATTAAATCTTAGTTAGCTAGTATACAGTGGCTAATCGTGTTTGTAACTCAATATCTTTAACTGATTGACGAATTGATAGTTTGATACAATGGAGAAGACTTCACCGACTAAGTTATTATGCATACAGTTTATTACCTATGCCTAATCTGCTGGATTAGTTATTACGGCAGTGTCCTTAATTATAGTCTGTGTATCTATTTTATCTTTTTTTATGTTTTCTTTTTTATCCGCAGCGTTAAACTCTGTTACTTTATACACGATATCTTTTTCGAGCTTAAAAATAGGCTTCAAATCTTCTACTTCCATAATCTGAAACAGTTTTATAACATAAAATAGAAGTAATATATTCACTCGAACAACATTTAAATCATCACTGCTCGATGAATTCAAAATAAATGAAGAGTAAGAAAGTATATCTAGTGAACTCAACTTCTGACCTTACTCCATTGTTGTACTATGAAACTTCGATACAATACGTCTACTTGAACAGTTAAACGCGTACAACTTTTTATTGTAAATAAAATGTTAAATATATTAAAACTTCTAAGACGATCCAAGGAATTGCATTTCTGTTATAAAGATTTATAATGTTTGTATTGGAAATTTTATTTGTTATGAGAATAATATTTTTTCTTACAATTTCCTCGATTTACGATTTTATTTGTTTTTCTTCTTTTTTATTTGTATTAGATTCTGCGGTCTTTTAGTTACTGGAAGTTGTCATTCACATTTAAAATGCTTCTAATTCATGATAATTTAAACTTGTTATTATGTTATAATATATCCTTGTAAAATCAGTAGCAGCTTCACACTTTTTTCATATAGCAGAGTAGGCAGAGTCCAATTCCGTCAATTTTTGCAAAATATTGTGCGTTAAGTAGTGGAACTCAAAGTCTTGCTTTGTTTACTAGGATCCATTGATATACATAAATATTTATTTTTTTAGTCTTGGCGTCTGATATTTCTGATTTTATTTAATTCCTGTAGTTAAAAAACCGATGTACCAAAGTGTGTATATATACCTTGCAAAATTAATTAAATTGATTGACCATTTTCAAACTGACCGTTCTCCATCTACTTACTGCTTTGTCTAAATAAAAAACCAAGTAAAAATCGAAACAAAGGTATTCACGTGTGTTACTCGGCCGTCCCAAGTAGACCTTAAGAGTAAATAAAAATCCAGGGCGTGGCATACTCCTACCTTCCATGTTGATCAGCACCCTACATAGTAAACAGCCCTCCATCTGCTCTTTTATGCCGCAAGCAGCTTCATAATAAAGTAGTTACTGACCTGGTAATTTAATTTTCATCGTTTTTTAATGTGAATAAGATTGACTATAGCTACCATGCAGAATTGGAAATGGATTAAAGGAAAAGAAATAAGGAATTGTTAATTAGAACTTTGTTCTTGATTATGATTGACTGAAGGCTCATTCATCTTCCACTTATATTTTGGTGACGACCAGCACCTGTTCTACATGTGATAACCGAGGAGGTTTATTATTTTATATCGATGGAAAAAATTAAAGTTATTAACTTTAATTTTCTATTAACTCAATCAAATAATTGTGTTATTGGCCAATGCCTTGGGACAAAGGATTCCTTAATAATTCTACTATTTGTTTACTCCAACAAGAAAGGTCTGAACGTACGGTATGACTTTTTTTGCGTAAATCTGTTTAAACCCTTTCGGACTCGCCACAGGACCTTCGCTTTATTAGTTTAGGACCCTATTACGTTACGGTGTATAAGCACAAAGAGGCTTTATTAAACCTCATATGTGTCTGCTCGTTTTTACCAACGGCCTAAAGGGCAAAGTGTTGGACTATTTGTTGCCATGACAATATAAGTTTATTTTGAGCTATGTACCTATAGTGACATATTTTATGTTGTACATCATATTTACTGTTTTAAATTGTATTAAAAAATTAAAAAATATTAGTATATTTGTTTAAAAAATATTTAATAAATATTTTTTTATATTGGGCGCCGGCAAAGTAAAGGTTCAATGAGTTTTTGAAATGTGATCTTCAAAAATTTCGTTGTACACTTTAAACAAATTTGGATATTATCACACAATATAGCCTCTAATTCTATAGAAAAGGAAATAAGTTAGTGTGAAAACATAAAATGAAAATAATAATTTATGAGGTTGTGGGATCCCCACTCGAAGAAATGAAATATTTTTATTTTTACATTTTTAAAGTGTTATTCCACTCTTAGGGATTAATAGTATCCTCTCTTGTCAAATGATAATTCTAAGCAATTGTCTTTGGGTGGGCGAAATTTGTAAAATACTCCCTACAGAGATGTGCGTAAACAACATAAATGTTACAAGCAAGTTGTAACAAGCGTATAAGAATTTTGAGGTAGCTTGATGAGAACGTATGGCTCTTCATTTCTGCGCTCTATTGCGGAATAAAGCGCGGTATTGAGTTTCGCTACTCAACACGAAATCCTAGAATTCGGCAGAAAATGGAAAGCTGAGTGTCTAAACATTAGACTCCTTCTGTCTACTCCGCTACATACGGAATACAGCGTGAAGCTAAAAAAACAATAAATATTCTACCAAAAAGTCAATCGCGCCTCATACCCGTGCAAAAAAATTTCAAAATAATAAACTTAGTTAGATTTCGTCGAGACAACTATGTCAGTGTATTTGCACAGCTGAACGTATGCGTGCTAACAAGCGCCGTTAAAACAATACGGGGGCGGGTGTTTGTTCGCAAAAAGTGATTCTATCCGGGTGGGGATTTGGAAAATATTTTCTGCTGGTGGATATCGTTAGGACGTTGCCAGTGATATTTTTCTTTGTTACTTACGTATTTTTCCACCGTGTGTGTGTTATTCGATTTCTGGTAAGGGGAAATGTAGATTTTTGACGTCTTATTTTTGTACGTATGTATGTGGGAATTCTGTTTTTTTATGTATTTGGATCGGTCTTGGATGGTGGCTGATTATGTAGAAGTTTGGTTTTGATTAGATGCCCGTATGTAATACTTTATATATGGTTTGAGGCTGTCATGGCGCAACGGTACTGCGTGTGAATGTAAACACAAAGGTTGTGGGATTCGATTCCCACTAGGCTAATTAATTATTTTATTTCCCTGCTCTGGTATAAAAAAAAAGCGCGGGATTGAGTTTTGCCACTTAAGAAGTCAGCGAAAAGTGGGGAGCGGAGTGTCTTAACACTCAGCTCCCTCTGCCTATCCTGCTGCGTGAAGCTGTAAAAAATATATTAGGTAATACAGTAGCTATTATTATATAATATATGTATTAAATAAAATGACGCTCGAAGATTCTTCTATTAGGCTTACATGGACCAATATTGATCAAGTTCCTAAGATTTTTTAAATCGATCTCCATCTATTAGCTTTTCGAGTTCATAATGAAAATTAAAAATAGAAATCACGATGTATTTTTAGTATTTATCTAGGTAATATACTTTTAATATTAAAAACGGTAAATAAAGCATGTTACACGAATATTTTCGAAAGCATTTCGCAAAATGAAGTGGTTTAATGTATCAAAGAGATGTTTGAGAAGCACGAGCAGATGAAACCGAGCAGTGTGGTCGCTGTCTAGTTTTTATTCGATTACAGTATAAACTAACAAGATATAGTTGCTAATGAAAGTTTATCATATATATTAGATTTTTAGGGTTCCGTACCTTTTAAGGAAAAAGGAACCCTTATATCACTTTGTTGTCCGTCAGTCTATCTGTCTGCCTATCAAGAGTCTTTATCTCATCCCCCATCCCATCTCAGGAACGCTTGGACATATCGACTTGAAATTCAAACTATAAACTCAAATCTACGGTCCCTTGATTTCCTCAAAAAATCGTATTTCTACATATGGCCGTTTATATCGCAAAACACGTTTATTTCGACACTATAAAGGGAAACAAAATTAATAGGACTGCCGAGTTGACTTGGAATTATGAAACTTGGCTGCTTGCATCTACATATAGTCATAGTTCAGGAAAAAATCTGAAAACTATACATTTGTTGTTAAATCCTAAAAAATAATAGCCTTAAAAGGGAAGCAAAATTTGATATTAAAGCCGCTAGTTCAAGTGAGGTATGAGATGAAAGAGCTCTGGCTAAGCTGAGCTGGAATTTCAGAAAAATCTCAAGATTCTTGTACAGAAACCTCGGTGGGCGAGCTCGACTCGCTCTTGTCTAAATTGAAGACTAAATTGAATTTATTTAATTTTTAAAGCTTCCTTTGAGATTGTTTGCTTTATGAAATGAATGCGATATAAAGATTGCGCTTGTAAGGAAACAAAATCTACACTAATGTTCTTAGTGATTTTTCTCCTTTGCGTAGAAATTTCAAGAAATTCCTTCGTAGTGCTCCCTATACTCTCTTTTATAGATAAGCTACATACCTTTCAGCTTTCGAGTTCTGAATAAAGATGGATTTTATTTTAGCTTATCCTGTATTGAAATATAAGTTAATTGACCAAAGATTTTGAAATGGTATTTCAGAATCAAGTTAATGTGGGCAATAAAAGTAATATATGATAAGTTAAGTTAAGAGGCCAGTTGTGGTGCAGGAGTACAAGCGTGTGCCTGTGAACGTTACAGGTTTTGGGTTCGATTGCCACTCGAGATAACTAAATATTTAATATTTTTATTTTTTTTGCTCTGGTGTCACAGCAAAGCACGACGTTGGGTTTTGCCACTCAACACATAATGCATCTAGAATTCAGTGGAAAATAACTTAGTGTCTTTACTCTGGATTCGCTCTGCCTACCCTGCTGTGTACGAAATGCAGCTTGAACTTAAATACAATAAGTACTATAAGTTTTAACATACGTGACTGAAATCATATAAAATAATAAATTTTTAAATTAAATGTCAATATTTATTTTGTATGTTTTATAGAATATACAAGTTCCCAACGTTATATTTAATTTAATACATACAATAGATAACGAACTGCAGCGGGGACGGGAAATATAACGATGCAGCGAGGTTTTTATTCAATTACAGTGGCGCAAGACAAATAGTGTCTTTGTACGGACGCTCTACGCGATTATGGTCTATGGCTCTGTCTGCCAATTAAAATTGGATTTTTTTTGTGTTTTGTATTTAAAGTATATTGTGTTGTATATGTATAATTTTATATTATTCCACACTGATGATAAAGTTGCAGGGTTTGTTTGGTTTAACGCGCTAATCTCAGGAAGTACCTGGTTCAAGTTGAAGGTTTTGGCGAGGAAAAAAGGACGAAATAGCTATAGGCTATATGGCATCTTATGGATCATTTCGAAGAAACAACTGAATCAGAGTTATCTTAGAGATTATCACACACAATAGTAATTTCCACCTGACTGACTTTACTTATTTATTTATTTATTTATTGGTGTATCACACAAGTACAGTACAGCTTTGTAACATTGGCACATTCTTAATTAAAAAAAAAACAGAACTATACATATGTTTGTTACGATAAATACTGCATGCAAATATTTTTGTGTGAGAAAAAGATTAACAATAATCACAGTAAAATTTATCCTTACAACTAAAAGTGCATAAAAGTAAATTCAAAACTGTGAACAATGACAGAAAAATTCAAAATATTTTTTTATTATTATATTTTATAAGCGAGTTTAATCTTAATTTTACGAAGTGATTGAGTACATATTATTTATTATTATCAGACAAATATAATAATAATAAATGAATTTGAATTATTTTATCACGTATTATTTAAGTATCCGAGATACGTTTTTACGCAGAACGGCGGCGTTTCGAAACCCTTTACGGTATTCCGTAGTCTCGTAGGTAGGCTTAACGTCAAACTCACCCGTCAAAGTGTACCTTTTATGTTAGGCATAAAGTATGCCTGTAAACGCGATTGGTTGCGGGTTCGATCCCCACCCGAGGAAATGATATATATATANAATGATATATATATTTAAAATTATATTTCCATTTCTTCTCTTCGGTGTCAAGGAAAGCGCGGCGTTCAGTTCCGCCACTAGATACGCGATGCCTCCAAAATTTTGCGGAAAGTGGGAAACGAAATGTCTTAACACTATATGAAGTTCACGTGACACTGATTTATATATTTTTTACATAAATCAGCGGTATAAAGTACATTTTATTATTTATATTTATAATTATTATATATTATAATTGAAACTATTCTACCAGATTAATCTGGTTAAATAGTGTCTTTTGCTATATTCTTTTGGTAGCTTTATAATGGTAATTATCTTATGACATAAAATCATTTAAAATAATTTTATTTGAAACATGTATATAATATATATATTATATACATGTTATATGCGACAAAAACTTGAAAATATATATATTTTCAAGTTTTTGTCGCAGCGGAACTAAATTTTGACTGTAGGGGCGATGGTTGTGAGTTTGATTCTCACTCGATACAATATAAAATGATATCCATTTTTTTATTTCTCCGCATTGTGAAGACAAAGTTGCAACATTAGGTATACCTTCTCAACATACAGTATTCAGAATTTCGGCAAAAAAATAATAACGGAATTTCTTGCCACTAAAACAGTGAAGCTATGAACTTTTGGCTATGAGATCAAATTTTGCATAAGAGTATGCAGAATATTTGAAATTTTGCGAATGTTACCCTAATTTGGTCTACCACTAGACAAAGGTGCTAGCAACAAAGTTATAACAACATAGAAGTTTGGCTGTAGCGAAATGTGAACGTACAGCTTAATTGGGTAGGGCCCTTAAACGAGGGGCTCGTGGAGGTGTGTCAAATCTTGGCATGTCTATAGTTTAGATTTTTTGAGAATTGTGCTTTTAGGTGACGATATTTTATCGTATTCTATCTAAATAGGCAAAAATAAATAAATAAAATAAAAAAAAACAATTGGCGAAGTGCGAATCGGATTAGCTATGAATACGGCAAAATAAATGACGTTTGTTGTAAAGGGCTTATCACTTTTATACTTTGACTTAATTTAAATTAAATGTTAAATAAAATTGGTATCACGTATTTAAATAAAATTGGTATCACGAAAACCCATTATTATTTTAATAAACAGAGAGAAAGCCAATAGTAAAACAGTAGGGCCAGACTTTCGTTATTTTATAAAGCCTGAAAAATTTATTAAGGCCTAAGTGTCTGGCAATGGACGACGTCATTTCTAATATTATTCCCAAGAAAATATAAAAAAAAATAAAGCTTTATAGTTTAACGACAGTTAGATACTATTTTTTGCACCTTAGTTAACCAATAACTACCAAATTAACCGCCACCCAAACTCCGTATACCCTGATAGTATATCGGCTCTTGGGTGATAATATATTAACATAAAAAAAAACTTCTTTTTGGGATGAAGTGAATATTTTCTACTTTATATTTAACTTATTATTCGGTAACGAACTACGCCGAGTGTTGCGGTGAAGTTTTTATTGAGTTACCCTGGCACAAGACAAATACTGTCTCGGTCAGTCGCTCAGACATGCATTTGCGGTGCTCCTCGTACTTGCCAGTTTAAGCTTTAAAAGAGTTTTCTAAATGAAAATATAAAATTTTGTAGTATTAGTCGAAACAAAAATATTCAGATTGTTCAGATTCCATAGGTGCACTGGTTAAATGGTATGAAGAAAACGATATAATTTGTTGTATTGGTCAAGTGTGTAGTTTCTTTAATCAGCTTCACGCTGTATCCCGCACACAGCAGGGTAGGCAGAGGGAACCTAGTATTAAGACACTCCGTTCCCCACTTTCTGCCGAATTCTGGAGGCATTGCGTGTTGAGTGGCAGAACTCAACGCCGCGCTTGTCCTCGACACCAGAGCGAAAAAATGGAAATATAAATTTAAGTAAATATTTCATCTCCTCGAGTGGGGATCGAACCCACAACCAGTCGATTTTGCAGTCACACCTCGTGCCGCTGCGCCACGACCGGCCTCAAAGTTTCTTTGTATTATGCTAAATTATCTTTATTATATTCTTCTTTTATTTCTTCTATTATTTCTTCTTGTGTTTTATTAACAGATAATATATATGTATATACGAGTACAGCAAAAAAATTGTAAAGCTAATTTTCTTCACGCTTTTTACCAACAATTTGCGTTTAACAAATACATATTATAATTTGAATATAAATAGGTCATCAGATAATAATTATTTGCCTTTTCAACGTATTGTATTCCTTCAAAACGTTGAAAAGGCAAGAAATTACCCTATTGTGGTGGTACTCGCGAGAGCAATGTAGTACGGACGAGCGCGGTCATTCTCATGTTAATACGAGGTTATTTTCTATATAGCTTCCTCTTCAATAGATTATAATGGAAAAGGCGTGTGGTTTGGGCATATTGTTGGGCTATTCTTTGGAAAATATGTTTAATTCAAATTACTTAATGGAGACTTAATTGACGAATATTTTGGACACGCACTTGTGTGAATATAATAAGAATAAATTTTACATTAGGTATATGTAGGCAAATAATTCTGTTTCACTTAAAACAAAATGATTTACGTAATCTACTAAATTATCTTTAACATAATTTGCGCTATTTTGTGTAATTTCCAGTGAATCAGAGGAAACTGGCATCTAAAATTGCCTTGTCTAAACAGAGGATGTCTTGTTTGCTACGCTTTGGGCGCTAAGAATTGGCCCATTGTTCACTGGCACCGCACGTACCAACTCGAGTGCTGTTAAAATTTCATTGTGAATGTAGATTTTATTTTCTTTCAGAATTTGTGGGATCACGCCGTCTTTTTCTTATATACATTGATATTTAAAGTCGTAAGAATAAAATAAAATATATATAAATCAATCTGCTTCACGCTGTATCCCGCACACATAAGGGTAGGCAGAAGGAACCAGGTGTTAAGACACCCCGTTACCCACTTTCCGCCTGTCTTAAGAATATTTTATTAAATTAGTTAATATATATTTATATTATATTTAGGTGCTAAAAATTTATGATTTAATAACTGTACTTTTTGTTTAGGTAAAATGGTTCGAACAGCAACGAGAAAAAAGAAGAGTCAAACGGGATTATAATCCTTATGAGGGATCTCTATGGTCGCAGATTCAACGACGACTGCCTTCTCATCGTACAAGGCACAGGGCTATCAATCCTTCACCCTTCTTTCCGGACCCTTTGTATAAGGAGCAATGGTACTTGGTAAGTGAAATTAGACCTATTTTTAAAGTGAAATTAAATTTAATTTAAACAGTCGTTTTGGTAACTATTTTATGTTTAATTTGTAAAAAAAGAACATTAAATATGTGACTGACTATATACGTATGTATGTATATTATAATTTCTTTATTCTAACAGAATGGTGGTGCAAAAGATGGGCTTGATATGAATGTATCTCCAGCATGGCAAAAAGGTTATACGGGTAAAGGAGTAGTAGTATCTATTCTTGATGATGGTATACAAACAAATCATCCTGACCTTGCTCAAAATTATGTAAGTAAAGAAAATAATAATATATTTATGCTTGACACAAATATATAATTTTAATATATTTTTATTTATTAAAATTGTTTTTTTTTCTATAATAGGATGCTCTTGCCTCTTACGATATAAATGGAAACGACGATGATCCAATGCCTCAAGATAATGGCGATAATAAACATGGTACACGGTGTGCCGGTGAGGTAGCAGCAGTTGCTTATAATCAATACTGCGGAGTCGGTATCGCATATAATGCTAGTATAGGAGGAGTTAGAATGCTAGATGGTATCGTCAACGATGCTGTTGAAGCTAGAGCATTGGGATTAAATCCCGATCATATAGATATTTATAGCGCTTCATGGGGTCCGGAGGATGATGGCAAAACTGTAGATGGTCCAGGACCACTAGCCAGGAGGTAAGTATTTTTCCATACCTATTAAATGTCATTTTGGAATTTTATTGTTTCATGTATGTCTAATATTAAAACAAATTATTGCTTTTAGGGCATTTATCTACGGTGTAACAAGTGGTAGACGAGGCAAGGGTAGTATATTTGTTTGGGCGTCAGGGAATGGTGGAAGACACACTGACTCCTGTAATTGTGATGGATATACAAATAGTATATTTACATTATCAATATCTAGCGCCACGCAGGGCGGATATAAACCGTGGTATTTAGAAGAGTGTTCTTCTACTTTAGCTTCAACTTACAGTTCTGGAACACCAGGACATGATAAAAGTGTTGCCACAGTTGATATGGATGGCAGATTAAGAGCTGACCACATATGTACAGTAGAGCATACTGGAACTTCAGCATCTGCTCCACTAGCCGCTGGAATTTGTGCACTTGCTTTAGAAGCTAATCCAGATTTGACCTGGAGAGATATGCAATATTTAGTGGTTTTAACCTCAAGGTCACAACCATTAGAAAAGGAAACTGGGTGGATTGTTAATGGCGTTAAGAGAAAAGTCAGTCATAAATTTGGCTATGGTTTGATGGATGCTAGTGAAATGGTTAATTTAGCTGAACAATGGGTGTCTGTTCCTCCTCAACATATATGTAAATCACAAGAAATTAATGAAGATAAACCTATAGATTCTTCGTACGGGTATACTTTAAGTGTTCATATGGACGTGAACGGATGTAGTGGTACAGTGAATGAAGTGCGCTATCTTGAGCATGTTCAATGTAAGATATCACTAAGATTTTTCCCTCGAGGAAATTTACGTATTTTACTCACTTCGCCAATGGGCACGACATCGTCATTATTATTTGAAAGACCTCGTGATATCATGAGTTCTAACTTCGACGACTGGCCATTCCTAAGTGTCCATTTCTGGGGTGAAAGAGCAGAAGGAAGATGGAGTTTGCAAATCGTAAACGCTGGTAATAGACATGTAAACCAACCAGGAATCCTCAAAAAATGGCAATTAATTTTCTACGGTACAGCAACCGATCCTGTAAGATTGCGCTCTAAAAAGCCTTCAGGAGTGGCACCGCCATATGCATTCCCCACCGCCGCTGACGGCTATGATGTCGGGGATTCTTTTTATAATACTGACGCGTTTAACAGTTACAAAAACTTTCCTTTATTTGCCGCCGGCTCAAATCCGGAAAAGGCAGTAGCAAGTCTCGATGGACACAACATTCCCTCGCCGCATGGGGAAAATGTCCTCGCCGATAGTAACGATAAACGCGTCTTGCATGAATGTGATCCCGAATGCGACCCTCAAGGATGCTATGGAAAAGGACCAACTCAGTGTATCGCCTGCAAGAATTACAGATTAGACGACGCCTGTGTATCTCGATGTCCGCCCCGAAGTTACGCGAATCAGGGTGGCGTTTGTTTTCCGTGCCACGAGTCTTGTGAGACGTGTGTTGGGCCCGGACAGGACTCGTGCTTGACCTGTGCGCCTGCGCACTTATTAGTGGCAGATTTAGGGCTATGCTTACAACAATGCCCTGACGGATATTGGGAAGATACTGAAGCGTCAACTTGTAGGCCTTGTGCAGCACATTGCTCCACTTGCTCTGAACGTGATTTGTGTACTTCTTGCGAACATCACTTAGTTCTTTACAATGGAACGTGTTCAGCCTCCTGTCCGCCATCGACATATGAAACAGATGATTATACATGCGCCATATGTGATGCATCCTGTGACACTTGCTTCGGTTCAGAATCAACTCAGTGTCTATCTTGTCATCCATCTAACTACGTTCTCGACGGCCGTTGCGTTAATGTTTGCCCAAATGGCTATTATCCAGACAAGAAGAGGAAAGAATGCATGAAGTGAGTGGCAAATATTTTTATACTATCAAATCAAAATCAGCTTCACGCTGTATCCCCCACACAGCAGGGTAGGCAGAGGGAACCTAGTGTTAAGACACTCCGTTCTTTTTATACTATAGAGGTATATATATTTTTGTACAAAAATTGTGATTTTAAAAACTTTACATTTTGATGCTTAAACGTTATTTAAATGAAATTTTTGTATGAATTTAAAATAATATGATAATTTAAACCATTACACAACAATTTCAAATATATAATTTTATTGAATCATTGTAACATTTTAGGTGTCCAGTTGGTTGTGCGACATGTCTAACCTCGTTTTGCCTGACTTGTAATTCGAACTGGGACCTAAATAAGAAGGGTAAATGCATAGTCGTCGGTAGCGATCGCTGTGCCAACGGCGAGTTTTCCGATGGAGGACAGTGCAGTCCTTGTCATGGCGACTGCGAGTCTTGCTTCGGTGAAAATGCGGAGAGCTGCCTAACTTGCCCTTCGCCGAATTTACTGCAAAATCATAAGTGAGTATTGGTTATAAATGTATTTTTATTTTATTAAAAATAGTGGTAATACTATGCTTAGGTTTTATAAATCCTAGATTTAAATATTTTTTTAAAGTTTTTTTGGAATATAAAATATTTAAAGTTCAAGTCATTGTTTAGATTTCGGTAAAAAATATTTTTTTTATTAACTACTTCATTCCCTCGAGTGGGCATCGAATCTACAACCGTCGCACTTACAATTACAAACTTGTGCCACTGCACCACGACAGTCTCAAATCTCGTATATCTCTTATATTGAAAGTTCCACATTTATTAATAAATATTTATTTAATTTTTATTAAAATTTATACTTAATTTATATTTAAATAATTAACTTATAATATACAGTTTTATCTTTTATAAATTGAAACATTCGCGTTAAGTAAACATCTTAAGCTATCAACTTTTTAATCAACACTTTGTTAGTAAAGTGTGAAATATAAAAATATATTAAACTCATTAAGTGAAAATCACCCAGTCTAAGTAAAATGCAACGGAGCTACTTACGATCGTTTCTGTAATCTTATACGCTGATACTATGTTACGTCGACCTTAATAACTAGTTGGATGCTGTTTAGAGTAGATTATTTTCTCATTATACGTAAGTTGGTATGTATAAAGTGGGGAACGGAGTGTCTTAACACTAGATTTCTTTTGTTTGTCATGTCGTAGCCAGGATATAGTGTGAAGCAAATGGAAATAAATTGATCTTCCCGCTGTATTCAGCACATTGCATGGTGGAGGGACCCTTGGAACCAAGTGTTAAGACATTCCTTTTCTACTTTTCGCCGAATTCTGTAGGCTTTACGTGTTGTGTGGCGAAACTCAACGCCGTGCTTTGCCTAATTGGCAGAGCTGATAATATGAAAATATTACATAAATATCATTTACTCGAGAATGAAACCCATAACCTGTTGCGTTGCGTTTACATTCGCAGGCGTGTGCCCCTGCACTGCGACCGTTCTTGAGAAGAATACTGTTGAGAGTCGATTATTTTCTCATTATGTATACTTATGACCCAATAAATACTTTGCGTTGACTATCGAAATTTATAATATGTTATGTAAATAAGAAATTTATTAGGAGAATATTATTAAACTATTAAACTATTTTTTGACTATTCTATCGTGACACACATTCTAAACACGATATTCTTGGGTTCGGTCCCTAGAAATAAATTGTTTTCATTTCCTCGCTGTGGTAATAAGGCAAAGCGCAGCGTTGAGCTCCGCTCCGCACGGCAGAAAGCGTTTTATTTAACATTTTTACCTACCTTACTTTATATGAGAAAGCCAAAAAGGAATATTAAATAATATGTTTCATTATTTCTGAGACCATCGTAGCGCAGGGGCACAAGTGGGCTTGTAAACGCGACTATTGAGTGTTCGAATCCAACTCGGGGAAATGAAATATTATTATTTAGTCATGTTTTCATTTCTTCGCTCTGGTAACAAAAATTTCGCAACTCAAATCCCGCCTTTCAACATGCAATGCCTCGACAATTTGGCGGAAAGTGGGATGTTCCCCACTGTCCTAACATTAGGTTCCCTATGTCTACCCTGCTATATATGCGGGATACAGCGTGCACGTAAAAATATATTTATTATTACATAATAATCTTCCTTTCTAGGTGTGTAACGGAATGCACCCGCGGCTACTACGCCGAGGCGGGCCGGTGTACCCGCTGTATGCACGGCTGTGCGGATTGTGCGTCTCGTTTGAATTGCACCTCCTGCACAGGTTCCTTGAGGCTGCAGTCAGGTGCCTGTAGGACTGTGTGTGCTGATGGGTATGTTTACTTGTGTTTGTGTGTTTTTACGTTGTGTTTTTCCTTTAGAGAATGTAGATTTTGTGTTTCTTTTTTTTAAACATTTCTAAAGTGTTATTCCACACTTAGGAAAGAAAAATACTTATTTAGAAAACGTATAAAAATTTGAACGTAGCGGGACTCGAACCCGACTAGGCGCTCTGACCACTAAGCCATACGTTCCTAGTCGGTTTCCAGGAGGCGCGGGTTCGAGTCCCGCTACGTTCAAATTTTTATACGTTTTCTTAATAAGTATTTGTGTTTCTTTCTTTAGAGAATGTAGTGATTTTATATTTCAATCACTCGTCATTTTTATGACGTAACGTGTGACTAATGTTGATTTAAGTTTAACAATTGAAGTGTCAACATTAGTGACACACTAGTAAAAAGTAAAGAAATAATGACTACTTGAACTTATTATGTCTTAACAATTGCAAGCTTTATATACTTTCCGCCGATTTTGTTTTTGCGACATTGCGTGTTGATTGACAGAACTCAACGCCGCGTTGTGCCTCGTGACCAGAGCGAAGAAATTAATATATTAAATATTACATTTCCTTGATTATGAATCGAACCCACAACCTGCTGCATTTACAGCCGCACGCTAGTGCCTCTGCGCCACGACTGGCCTAAAAGCTGGGCTGGATGTCCACACCATTTAAATACAGAAGACACCACATGCAGCTACATAAATTTAATAAAATCCCGTGTAATTTTAATTCTATTACATACAATTTAGCATTTTGAATAGAATATTTGGTATGCTTTGATAAAACATTTTTATATATGTAACCGCAACTAATATTTACTGAGCTCACTGCAATTACAACTTTGCAAATAAAATTCTTTTTATATAATGTGTTTTGCAAATTATTCACATTAAATGTGGTGTAGCGTTTAATATTTTGTTTAAATGCTCAAGCTCGTTGAGGTCGGTCGTGGCGCAGTGGCGTATGCGT
This sequence comes from Heliconius hermathena, assembly GCA_013403705.1. NCBI lineage: Eukaryota > Metazoa > Arthropoda > Insecta > Lepidoptera > Nymphalidae > Heliconius > Heliconius hermathena. The sequence goes on along the minus strand of JAAIXJ010001813.1, from coordinate 116,132 downwards.
GTCGTGTTGTGGGTTTGATTCTCATTTGGGGAAATAAAATATTTACTTAAATTTATATTCCATTTCTTCGCTCTGGTATCGAGGCAAAGCGTTGCGTTGAGTTTTGCCACTCAACAAGCAATGCCGCCAGAATCCGGCAGAAAGTGGGGAGCGGAGTGTCTGAACACTAGGTTCCCTCTGTCTACCCTACTGTGTGCAGGATACAGCGTGAAGCTGATTTATTTGAGTTATTTATTTCCTTGTTCCGGTAACAAGGCGCTGCGTTGAATGTTGCCACTTAACACGCAATACCTTCAGAATTAGGAAAGTAAGGAAAGGAAGTGTCTTATGGAAACGGAGTGTCTTAACATTCCCAGGTTTTCTGATTACCCTTCTTTGAAAATTTAATTAAAAATATATTAAATTAAATGAAAATATTAAATTAAATCTATCAAATAAAAAAAAATTACAAAATATAAATATATTCTACATACATATATACGTTGAATATTGATTTCGTTCCTGCCAAAAACTACAAGACGAAAACGCTCACGTATTCCTATAACGCTATATGAAATTTTTAGATGAAGGATTTATTAGACTTCTGTTTTTGTTTGTTTTGCGATACCGTTACCGCTGCCCGGTTACTTTACTTTGCCCCGGTTACCTTTCCAATAGCGAAGTCTAAAATTTTTTCTCAAAGCCCTCGGGACTGACAGACAGATTGGAAACTCTGTTTTCCTTTCCCGTTCTCTATTTTCCCCTCTCTTTTACTTGTATCTACGATATTGTGAGCTGTATGTATCTATATATACATATATAGGTATGTATGTCGGTTTGCGTATCTAAAATCAATCGGTTGATTGCTTCTTATACAAATATCGTTGTGGGGAATGTAATGTTGTTAATCGTTATATGCGCGCAGTGTGTTTGGTAAGTCTTAGGTTAAGGTAGAAGGTAAATTTTTGTGCTGGGTTTTTTTTTATATCTTTTAAGGCTGTTTATTCTTGCTTTTGTCTCAATGTTATTTATTAATAATTTATCGTTGCTTAAGCTATTATTTAATAATAGCTGAACCGCGGATTTTAATTATTATAATTTTCATAACGTGTAATTTATAATATTTTTTTTGGATAAAAACATATCCCACATCTAGCAAGGTGGTTAGAGAGAACCTAGTGTTAAGATACTCCGTTCCCTATTTTCCATCCCATTTTCAAGACATCGTGTTGAATGTTGGAACTCAGCGGCGCGCTTTGCTTTGACACCAAAGCAAAGAAATAAAAATTAAATTGTACATGATAATATTTACTAAATTTATAATGAATATAATATATAATAATTTTTCTAAAACAGATACTACGCGGACCGCGGCACTTGCTCCAAGTGCTACTTGTCCTGTCGCACGTGTATCGGGCCGCGTCGTGACCAATGCGCGTCCTGCCCCCAAGGATGGAAGCTGGCTGCTGGGGAGTGTCACCCTGAGTGTCCGCAAGGTATTTTACTATGTTACCTTACTAAAATTATAAATGGGTAGGTTTATGAGGCTGTATGGATGTTTATCTTCGAACAGATTTAGTTGGAGCATTGCGGCGTTAGTAGTATAGTTTATATATCAGAATAATACATAGGTTACAGAGGCCAGTCGTTGCGCAGGGGTATAAAATGTGACTATTAAATCGACTGATTGTGGGTTCGATCCCCACTCGAGGAAAATGAAATATTTATTTACATTTATATTTTCATTTCTTCGCTCTGGTGTCCAGGCAAGACGCTGCGTTGAGTTCAGCCATTAAACACGCAATGCCTCCAGAACTCGGCGGTAAGTGGAGAACGGAGTGCCTTGACAGTAAGTTCCCTCTGCCTGCCCTGCTGTGCGCGGGATACAGCGTGAAGCTGATATATATTAACATAAAAGAAGACAAATTAACTAATCTCATTCAAATTGACACAATTAAAACAGGTTTCTACCAAACAAGCGACGGCTGCCGCCACTGTCACCACTACTGCCGGGAATGCAACGACTCGGGCCCCCTGCACTGTACGTCGTGTCCGTCGCGCTTCATGCTCGACGGCGGTCTCTGTATGGAGTGCTTGGGATCCCAGTACTTGGAAACCAGCAGTGGATTGTGCAGGTCATGCGACGACACGTGCAGGAGTTGTTCCGGACCGGGGAAGTACAGCTGTTCGGGATGCTCTAGGCCTTTGAGATTGGATAGGTCAGTTGTTGCAGCTATTTTTTTTATTAGTCATTTGCCGTTTGATTTTTTTATTGATTTTGGAATTAATTTTGTTTTATAGTAGTGTTTAAATACTTTTATTAATATTTATAATTATTATATTAATATTTTAAATATATGTACAATATTGTCGTAATTGAATGTATGTATAGTGATTGAAGAAATTATTGTGGACTTAAATTACCACTCAGAATATTTTTTTTCTAAACGTTTAACGTTTCCAAGCCAACGGAACGAATTTTATTATTAGATTCTCTATTCCTTTCTTTATTTCCCTTTAAAATATAGACATCATTCTTTAACTGTGCTGTACACAGGTATTCAACAAAACATTTTACTTCATAATTAGGGGCACCCCCGAAACTCTAAACAACCTAGCCTCTCTAACTGTAGGCTTTATTTAACTACCGACCTTTTTACACATAAAAAAAAATGGCACGGCACGACCTAGTTACTTTAGAAACTTTTTAAAATTATAACAAACCGGTACTTGTATATAGTTATTTTGTGGTAATCCTAATTTTTATTTAATTTTAATTAAACTGCACAAATGCGAAATGCGGTCCAAGTTTTTCTGTTCCTGTTTTATATAAAGCATTATGATTTTTAGTTAAAGTATCCTTAATTAACAAAAGTTGTGGGTTTGGATAATTATGTAGTTGGTGATTTAAATTAATGTTTTGGCCGTTAATTATATTATAATATACAGGTTGTTTCTTTATTTTAATATTTTTTTTGGACATAGGGACATAGACATATTTAGACTACACGTCTATTGCCTAAATGGCAAAAAAAAAAATACTTTTTTTTTATATAAACAATATATAAAAGGAAATTATTTTAACATTTTAGCCATTATCGCTAATAAAATTTCTTTAATTTTCACTTCTAGAAATAGTCGATCAAGTCATTATTACTTAAGTCCTTAAGTAAGTAAGTTGCTAAAATCTGTTAAATAGGTTAATAGCACTTTGCGAACTTAGCTCTCAATAGTGACGGGTCAAGAGACCCTAAAGTTGCCAGTTTCTTAGTCCTTAAGAAAAAATCTTTGTAGTAAATTTAAAGATTTCCTGCCGATGTAGTGCTCGGCTAGTTTTTTTCAATTGTTAATTTATGCTATTAATTCTTCATAATAAATTGATGATAGTAGTCCTTTCATAGAGGATAAGCATCACTATTCGAGAATAAAATTATATATAGGTACGTGTATATAGCAACAAAATACTAGTTTAATAATAATTCTTGAATCATTGAGGCCAGTCGTGGCGCAGGGCCTATATGTGGCTGTAAACAAAACAGGTTCTGGGTTCGATTCCCAATAGATTAAATGGAATATTTAATGTTTTCATTTCTTCGCTCTAGTATCGAAACAAACCGCAGCGTTTCCACCACCCTACATGCAATGCCTCCAGAATTCGGGGGAAATTGAGGAACGTAGTGTCACAATACTACGTTCCCTTTGCCTACCCTTCTAGGTGCGGGATACAGCGTGATACTAAAAAAAATCGTTCAATTGAATTTATTAGATTTGTTAAAAAGAATATAAAAAATAAGTAATTATATGTATTTAAATATAGTAGGTATTTTTTGTTTGTGCCTTTTAGATTGAACAATCAATGCGTGCAATGTTGTTCTGAACGCGGCACGTCCGCTAATTCAACTTCACCAGATTGCTGTCACTGTCACCCCGATACTGGTTAGTATATGTTTATTTTTACATTATTTTTGGAAATATAAATAGAAATTTTCATTTGGAAGGCAGTATTTTAAACTGTTCTCTTTTCTCATATATTCTTCTATTGCGTATTATTATCTCTTTCTTAACGTATTTAACGTGACATTGTCGAAGTAATAAGTGCTGAAGTAGCGCGTTTGAAACGCCAAAATAAATAAAAGAACGGAGCAGATATCGAGAGAAAATATCGAATAAATTAAAAAAAAAAAGTTTTATAATATTTTTATCAGCATGTGACATAAAAAACTATATGATGTAATAAAAAAAATATAATAGTTTATGTATTATATATTAAATACTATATTGATACTAGTTATAAATGTTATTTTCCCGTTTCTATTCTTTAAAATTTTCTTCGAACGCTATTTGTTACTACTTAGGTATATGGCAGTTCTCCTAAAATTGTTATTTTTAACCAAAAATTATGTCATTTTTAAAACCAGCGTGTAAAGCTGTAATTTTGCTGTAAGATGTAAACTTGGACATTATAATGCACGTTTATTGAAGTGGCATCTATGTTTGTCTTCGGCTACTTTTCTTCCAGCGTCATTGCCATCTTATACTATTTTACTACCAATGACGTCGCAACCAATGATGTTTTGACATAAAACTCGTTGGAATTTTATGAAAAACTCATTTAAAGTGCATAAAATTTGCTGGTTACAGATTTGTTTAAAATGTCAATATAAGTATATATTAACGATTGCCGAAACATTTTAAATCTATAAGTAGTAAATAAAGATATCAATGACGATTCATGTGCTAAAATTAGGAGAATCCAGTTTAAGACGTATTTAAAAAATTGTTAAAGCATCCGTGGCGGCAGTTGCACCGTCGGAAATTAAAGCTCTGCATGCTAACATTATTATAAGCCAAAATAAACACTACGTTAGATAACGTATTTTCGTGGCAATATTTAAAACAAAAACCCGCTCGATCAATGACTCCATTTTTATAAACTTTTTTTGCGTTCGATTTTTGTGTAGCTACACCTAAATTATAAGCACGTTTTATTATTAAAACCTTTAAGTATGTACTTATTTAACTAAAAATAGCAAATAAAATTAATATAGTTTAATTACGAATATTTTTGAAAAGAAATTAGCTAAAAACACACCAAATCTCCACGTAAAATATTCAATTTTTTGAAGGTTTTTTCTTAAAATATATTTTTGTATATACTAAATAATCAAACTTGTCTAGACGCCTTGTTTATTATTTAGTTAAGTATTTAATATGATATTCATCTTATTAAAATTGTTTACTATTAATGAGTAATCACAAGGAAATTGAAATTTGTGCGTTTTGGAGAACTGCCATATAGGTATAGATAATTTCTTTATTTTTTAAAGTTATTATTGTAATTCTTTAATAATAAATGAATATATAACATAATTTAAATTCCACTATTATTTTGTACAGGTGAATGTATAAACGCATCAGTTGCGGGTAAGCGTCGTATAACAGAGTGGAATGCGGTACGAGCGCCGAGCCAACAAGCCTCCTCCTCCGTAGCCCTCATCGCCCTTGTTGCTGCTTTGGCAGTCACTGTGTTGGTTGCTGGCTTATTTGTATCGCAGGTTAGTGTTAATTAATTATATTTAGGTAAAGTTTGAAAATATATACAATTTTGTATGTATAAATATAAAAATTTTGCTATAAATATTTTTTGGATTATATCAAAGTAATATTTTTTATATTGTACATTTCTGAAGATATATTTTAGACTTTGAATTGATACTTATAAATGTTATTTTTTCCAAAATATGTTGAAAGCAGACGCTAATTATTAAATTACATTAATAATGAATCCTCAAAATAGTGTATAGGGGGTCCAAGATGGAAGGCTTGCTCGCAGCGACCCCTGCCAGCCCTTACGAGGGCTGCAACGTTCCATCCGCCACGTGCACCTCGAGAGAGCGCACTGATAGGGCGTCCCCCCAAGGCGACGCGCACCAGTGCGTCCCCGCTGGTGTGTCAAGTGGCGACGAATGCGGCGTTGGGGCTGTC
>JAAIXJ010001813.1:53498-109214 GCA_013403705.1 Heliconius hermathena | reverse complement strand
CCCGATATCTTTTTTTTTATAGAAAAGGACAAGGGGACGAGGCGAAAGAGGTATGTAGAGACCGTAGCGTTTGGCGCTCCGTTCTCTCTGACTACCCCGCAAGGGATAAAGCGTGAAGCTAAGTTAAGTTAAGTTAAGTTAAAATAGTGTATTTCCAAAAAATAAACCTATAATACTTAATTTCTTTACAGGGCCGCAAAACGCGAAAATCAAAAATCAAATCTAACAATGGTCCCCTGTACTCTCCATTAGCATGCAACGATGATGACGTCACTATCCTAGGTTCCAACACCGCGTTTCCAGTTTACGAACAAACAGACAAACATACAGATACAGAAAGTGAACCATTTTTAAGCCATTCCACTGAGACGTAGCATTCTGACACTGTGATGTAGACGTAAGTAAATACAATTGTGTTTAGATAGTCCTGTTTTTTGTCTGTGGCAGGACGGGTTTTTAACATTTGAAATGTCAATTATTGACAGGTGAGAGTTTGGTATATTTTTAATCTGTATCACACAGATTAAATTTACACAGGTTAAATTGTTTTAACTCGAATAATAAATAGGTAAACTTAGGAAATATAATAATTATAATATCATATTATTATTTGTTACAAAATAGCGAATTTTCTTATAATCTTTATAATCTTCTAATATTTTTTTTGACGAAATTTATGTTTGGCGTTAATTACACAATCTATTAATTAATTTAAATTTATTGCATAATGTTATTTAGATTTTTTACGTGTCTAAAAATCCGTTCTGCCAAGATTGTTAGTAATATTCGAATTGAGGAAAGTTACAAAGTTTCATATGTCATATTTCCAATATTTTTGTATTTGTGCGTAATACTGTTAATAAACATCGATGTAATGTGAACTCTATATACATCATTATTATCGATTTCATGCTTAAATCAATCCTTACTACTGTGTCGGTATTTGAAAGAAATATTAAAATATATTATAATTTTATAATATTAAATAACTATCACAGAGGGAATCTGATAATGAATGATTAATATTATAGAGCAATTTCCCAAAAATAATTCTGATGTCATAAAACATAATAAGATAGGACGACTAGGTAAAATCTTTTTTTAATTTTGAGGAATATCTCTGAAAAACTTGTGATTTTTCACTTTCTATACTTTACCTAGGACCATTGCTTTATTTAATAAAATACCAATAAGTTATAAATATAATTTAACCCAGATACAGATTAACAGCGAGCCACTTCGTAATTCGATTTATTCGATGTAATCATCGATTATATATTATAATAATAAATTATTGAAAATTTCATAATAATGGTATAATATTAATTATTCATAATCAATTTGTTATAACGGTATGCGTTATTTCGAGGACCACTCGTTAGTAAGGTTATACTTGTATAATAAAGCTCAGGGGATATGATTAAAATATAAAAATTTACATATAAATTTACTTATATATCTATTTATACAATGCGAATATATGAAAATCTTGTAAATATTTTTTCTTCTGTTTAATTGATTTGTTTATTTGACTTAACTCGGGTTAGACAAATGCTAGTATACTGTGATTTAACATTTTTTTTTCTATATAATTGATTGCCATAATATATGTACAAAAAATCGATATAGGAACTCTTTTTCATTTCAAAAATGTTTTAATTAAAATATATGAATATTTCTTTTTTGTAACCCGCTGTATAAGTCNATATATATATATATATGTATATATTTTCCATTTAAAGCTTTCCATTTCACTTCCCTGAGCTATTGAATCGTCACAAATATGTATTTAGGAATATATAATAATTAAATGTTCAATATATCTTCTCATAATGTTACATTTAAAATAAATAATTAATATATGTACATAATTATGTAGAACAAAAATGTTCTTTCGGGCGACACGCCTAATTGTGATAAGTGGTTCATACTGTATATTGTTTATAGATTATTTTTTATTATATTCATTTGAATTTGGTAAAAGTCTTCTTTCTTTTCTAAGGCTATTGAAAATGCTTAGGTAAAGATGATTAAGGCGGTTGTAGTGAATTCAAATTTAGCTTGTTACAAATTTTTCATTTTAGTTACAAAAATGTCACTTATTATATCGGCACGTAATGTGTCTACAGTATTTTTTTCCGCTTGATTTTCACTCTTTCCACTATAAAATAGTTGACGAGACGAAATAAATGAACGAAATCGTCCAAAATCTCCAACATTATGTTCCAAAGCATATTGTTTTCCTATAAATAATCCTATAAAATTCGAAACGTACAATACGTATTTAGCTGAAACTTTAGCGAGCTTTCAATACGTCATTCGCTTTTTGATTACACGATAAAAGATTTCTCCTCTCAAAATAGGTTATCGGCAAAAAAACTTTGATCTTCGCTACAATAAGCTCTGAGATCAGCCGAAGCTCCCCTAATCCCGGTCAAGAGCAAATATTACCTTATTAACCGATTTTGTTTACTGATCGTAAAACGAGAATTTGCTTGCCTTTCCATATTAGAGATACAAATTTGTTTTTTTTTGTATACACTTCATCTCGTCACCTTTAGAAATGGTTTATCAGCTTCACGCTGTACCTCGCATGTTGCAGAGTAGGCAAAGGGAACCTAGTTTTAAGACATTCCGCTCCAAAATTTCCGCCGAATTCTGGAGGTATTGCCTGTTGGAATAGTTGTAACACTAGGTTTTAAGGTTCCCTCTACCTATCCTGCTCTATGGGGGATACAGCGTGAACTTAATAAAAAAATATTTAAGAATATACTTCCACTTCTTACACAATCTTCTTTGGTCAGTAAGTAAAATACAGGGTGTTAGTCATCATATCAATAGCCACGTGGCTCCCGCACGAGCTTTGCACCATTTCGTCCACGAGACAGCCAAGTTTTAATTGATATTTCCATAGAGTCTTTGGTATAACTTTAAATTGATTTTATAAGGCAATTTCACTTAAAGAATTATAATTGTATGAATGATTTTTGTGTGTTTTTTTTAACGTTATTGTTGTAAGAAGTAAGTGTGGAATATATTGGAAATGAGGAATGCGGCGTTGATTTCTGCCACTCAACACGCAATGCCTCCACAATTCGGCAGAAAGTGGGGAACGGAGTGTCTTAACACTAGGTTCCTTCTGCCTACCCTGCTGTGTGCGGGATACAGCGTGAAGCTACGTTAAGATCCGCATCTCGACATGTAATGTTTCTAATAGATAAAAAAAAATAAATCAACTATTTTGTCATTCGGTTCGGTCTCAGGTTCTTTGTATAATAAGATCAAATATACAGCAGACAGTTTTTATGTATTAATATAAACAAAAATCTTTAGAACATTTCTTTAAAGAAAATTTTATTAAATAAAAACATAAAATTTTGCAGCATTTGTATGCTTATTGACTTCATTTCGTGAAATTTCGTTACATAACTGTTGCAGTGAGACTTTCTTTACAATAAAACGTAAGACTTTCTATTCAATACTACTTTTTTTAACTTAATAAAAAAATTTGGAACTTTTACCAAATAAATTTAAAATTTACTTCTTTTATTTTGATGTCATAAAAAAAAACAATAAACAATGTACAGTATGAAAATAACGAATGTGTATAAAAACTATTTAACCTACAGATTGCGAAGCCATAGTGTCACAGAGTGATACAGCTCTCTCTTTATTACGTCACAATATTTTTCATAAAGTTACTTTTATAACTAGAATATAGGCCCAACAGTTACCATAGCTAATTATTATTGTACAATATAATTTTAAATGCTGGCAAATAAAACGATTTTAAAAAGTCATTTAATTTTGTAGATTTCAGAAATATTATATATTATAATATATTTTTTTAGTGAATTATTGTCGTTTCTTGTCTTTTTTTTATTATTTAAGACGAAAGATGTCGTCACTATTTAGTAGACGCCTTATTTTATTAGAGTCAGAAAACTGACATTCTTTTTTCAAGGAATTAAGAAGACTCTCTATCGCTATGTGTTTTTGGTGATTCATAAAATGTAATATTAATAATAATAATTCTTTTGAAAATGAAAGTAAAAATGGCTCTGAAACTTTTGAATTAGAATAGTTAATAGAAACTGCCAAAAAGAGATGTCAATTAGCGCTTAACTGACGTTAATCAATATAACTAAGGCTTTATACTTTTTAGAAAACGTATAAATATTTGAAAGTAGCGGGATTTTTTATACGTTTTCTAAAAGATATTTTTCTTTTTGAAGTGTGGAATAACACTTTAAAATTGTTTAAAATAACTAAGGCTTATCATTGAAGTTGAAAACATATAAATTGGGTTATTTTCTTTAAAAGAAACAGTATTTGAACTAGTTCCAATAAACGTAATGATTTTTAATGATAAAATAATTATGAATGAAGAAAAAAAAATCACATAGCGATCGTTTTTTTATTACAAAAATACAACTTGTACCACAATATTGTTTAATAATAATAATAATAATTTATTCGTTTCAAATCCTCTTATCTTTATTACGTTCCACTCGAATGTATTGTTTATATTTAGAATATAATTAGGGAAAATATACTTTATATTGGTTATTAAGGTTTTTTAAAATATAAATAATATAAAATATATATTATATTATATTTATTTAATAGTATTTTTTTATTTAATAACTAATCTGACATATTGTTACCATTGACATCACAAATGTAATATAATAGCAATGTATAGTTAGGTATGTTGAATTGTTGAAGTAAATTATAAAAAAAATATTTGTATAATATAGCTGCGTCCCTTTCTTTCCTTCTATATTAGAAAAGGACGCCTATATATATTACACACCTTTAAATTTGTGTATGAATAAACCGTTAACTTGGCTTGTGTTATTGTCAATTATATTTATATTTATTTATATATTTTTATTGTATAAGTATAATTTTGTATAATTATTAATAATGATATATAATAAAAGTTTTCAGTTTCTACGTACTTAGTTTTATGTCTTGACATCTGATCTTGTTAGGTTCGTTCATTCTGTCAATTTTATGCATAATTACTATGTTTTTTTTTTTATAAAAAATTATATTGTTTTGATCTGTCTGTTTAGCCTTTTATAGTTTGTTTTAGTGGAAATGTTTTTAATTGAAATTGTATTTTTGTATGAACTATTATTATGTGCAATTAATATTTATAATAAAATATTTTTTTGTGTCAGTTTTGTTTTATTTTTTGTGTTTTACCTTTTATTTTCTTATTAGGGTATTTGATAAAAGTGACTTTTCATATTTAGTTTACATAATTTATGTAGGGCTGAATGTTTTTAATTAAGTAACAAAAGTGTGACTGTGGTTGCGATTGAGAATTCGGCGAAAAGTGATAACCGGAACTTAAAGGAAACGGAGTGTCGTAACCCTAGGTTCCCAAGCTTCCTTTTCCCCTTCTATATGCTCGATACAAGATGAAGCTAAAAACATAAAATGTTCAACACAATTACATGTTTTTAAGGTAAAAAAAGAAAAATGTCTGTCACAGTTAAAATACACTAGAGAACCAATTGACGGGTATAACATAATACGCGTTGGCGTTGCCATAGCAACGTGTATGCCAAAAGTGGCATACACGTTTTATAAAGATAAACACAGACATGTAAATATTGGTAAATGCATGGTAGTGTGTGTCATGTTTTGTTAATTTAATGTACTTTATAAACATTACTAAAATAAATTAGCTTCACGCTGTATCCCGTACACAGCAGGGCAGGCAGAGGGAACCTAGTGTTAAGACACTCCGTTACCTACTTTCTTTCTGGAGGCATTGCGTGTTGAGTGGCAGAACTCAACGCCGCGCTTTGCCTCGACACCAGAGCGAAGAAATGGAAATATACATTTAAGTAAATATTTCATCTCCTCGAGTGGGGATCGAATCCACAACCGGACGGTTTTACAGTCACATTTTGTGCCCCTGCGCCACGACTGACCTCTACATAAATATTACCTTTGAAAAATATTAGCGTTCTATATTTCTTCTACATATAAACTATAAGTGTGCTAAATTTCACACTCCTTGGTCCGCGCAATTTTCATAAAAAAGGATCCAACATTTTTGCTGACCAACAAAAACAAAGAAAATAAAAAAATGAAGGTGAGAACAACACTGAAAGTAAGAAGTAGCCAGTGTAAGGAAGATATTAATATCATTATTAATTATAAAAATCTGTATAAGTTAATCTGTATATGTATAATTTAAACTTAATTTCTTAAAATCCCGAAACTACCATATGCAAAAAGGTGGTACTATAAACGCGACGTTTATGGGTTCGTTTCCCACTCGGAAGAATGAAATTTATTATATTTTCATTTTCTCGCTCTGGTAACGAGGCAAAGCGCGGCTTTTTTAAAATTTAAAACCTATTAAATAAATATACATAGGTTAAAAAATATTCTTAAAGTAAAATACTCTTTATTGTATACCAAAAATAAATCCATAATATCACATAAAAAACATATAACGAAGTACAAAAAGGCGGCCTTATCGCTAAATGAGCGATCTCTTCCAGGCAACCTTTGGGTAGAGGAGAGAATTAGTGAAATGGGAATGTACATAGTAAATGAATATCTAGATATCATGTAAACATACGTAAAGAAGTATATATACATACATAAATATATACAGAACACCGAACGGAGAAAAATAATAGTAAATTTTTTGTGTCATTTAATAATAAATAAATATGTAATTAGAAAAAAATCTCCACAAATTAAACAAGGATACTAATACGAAATGTAAACAAATCAAATGCGTACACCATCATCAGTAGAAAAGAGCTGATGATGTTCTAACGACTGAACAAACTCGTGTTTACTTGAATAAAAACAACGACACCAGAGCGAGGAAATGGAAATATTAATTTATTTATTTAAATTTATGTTTCCATTCAAGGGAAAGCGCGGCGTTGAGTTCTGCCACTTAACACGCAATGCCTCCAGAATTTGGCAGAAAGTGGGGAACAGAGTGTCTTACACTAGGTTCCCTCTGCCTGCCCTGCTGTGTGCGGGATACAGTGTGAAGCTGATAAAAAAAATAAAAATGATTTAAAACAGCATCTATTAATTCACCTTTTAAACAAAAAAATAACGATAACAAAATCTGTTCAACCGCCAGGCTCTAACCTCTATATATTGTAAATTATACCGAAAATCAAAACAGTACCCTCCCTACAGGACCAACCCTATTATAGTGGGCAATATTGGGTCCGTTATTTGCATAGTATTGTATTGCATTAACATTTAAACAATCGGTGGACGACCGTCCACACTAATACTAGATTTTAATAGAAATACAATATGTTGTTTCGACAAGGCAAGCACGAGCAGGCAAGCCATGTCAAGCCGCAATGACTCTAGTATTCGGCGGTAAGTGGGGAACGGAGTGTCTAACCCTAGGTCTTTCTGTGTGCGGGATACAGCGTGAAGCTGATTTGATTTGAAGTATTTTAACTTTAAGTCTTTACTTAAATCAAAAAGAAATCCCACACTCATTACCAAAGAGTAATGAGTGTGGAATTTCTTTTTGATTTAAGTAAAGCAACTTAACGTCGTGCTTTGTTATCGAAAGCGGGTAGTTGTTTTTAGATTCACGCTGTATCCCGCATACAGCACGGTAGCCGGGGAGATAATAGTTTTAATTTTAAGACTCCCTTCTGCACTTCCGCCGAACTGTTCAAATATTACATGCTGAGTGGCGAAACTAAACGCCGCAGTTTATCTTGTCACCGGGGCGAACAAATGAAAGTGTCAAATAAAATTATAATTACAAATAAGTTATATTTATTTTTATGTGCTATATTTTAAATATAAAGTAATTTGTAATGAAAACAGAAAATATAAACAATTTTGCTTCATCTACACGTAAATATTTTATTAATTCTAATCTTATTGCTAATTACCGTATACTTGACTGCGTCTTTAAATTTTAATGTAAGAATATAATAAATTAAATAATTTATGGTTGTATGCGTTAATTTTATAATTAATTTGTAATTTTGTTTACAGTTTTTTTACACTAACTTTTGCCTGCGGCTTCGCCCGCAAGATCAAATAAAAAAACAGGCAGAGTTCTACATCATATTCCTTAAAGTTCTCCCGTGTTTGCAATATTTTAAACCGTTACTACGCATCTATTGTTCGTAGTCTATTTTAGCCTATAACTTTCCTCGATAAATTAACTATCATCTCTGAATAGTAGTTTTTTTTTTATATTATTTAGATTGAGGCCAGTCGTGGCGCAGAGGCACAAAGTGTGACTGTAAAACCGACTGGTTGTGGGCTCGACCCCCACTCGAGAAGATGAAATTTGAATTCTAGTATTAAGGCAAAGCGCGGCGTTGAGTTCTGCCTCTCAACTGCGTGTTGAGTGGCAGAACTGCATCCCGCACATAGCAGGGTAGGGAAAAGGAACCTAGTCCTAAGACTTTCCGCCGAAATCAGGAGGCATTGAGTGGCGGAACTGAACACTGCTCTTTACTTACCAAGGAAACCAGAGCGAGGAAATAAGAATATTAAATATTTAATTTCCTCGAGTGGGAATCGAACCCACAACCTGTTGTGTATATAGTTGAACGTTTGTATCCATGACATTACTCAAAGTATTGTCGATCATTAGAGACCACTTTTTCCCATCTCTCTGGTAGCAATTGAATCCCCCTTCGGAAAAACGACTCGACACGATTTTTCGGCTTCTTCAAAAGAATGGAAGCGCTGCTCGCTTAAACTGTGCGCCATCGAGCAAAACAAGTGGTAATCGGAGGGGGCTGTCCGGTGAATACGGCGGGTGGGGTAGAACTTCCCATTGAAGTGTTTCCAGGTAAGTTTTGACTGGTTTTGCCACATGTGGCCGAGCATTATCATGTAATAAAATCACTTTGTCGTGTCTCTGCTCGTATAGTGGCCGCTTTTCTTTCAGAGCGCGACTCAAACGCATCAACTGAAGTCGATAGCGAGCTCCCGTGATAGTTTCATTAGGTTTAAGCAGCTCATAATAAATTACGCCCTGCTGATCCCACCAAATGCAGAGAAGAAGCTTAGAACCATGGATATTTGGTTTTGGCGACGATGTTGATGCGTGACCCGGCATGCCCCACGATTTTTTTCGCTTTGGATTGTCGTAGTGAATCCACTTTTCATCCCCAGTGACGATACGGTGCAGAAAACCTTTTCTCTTTTGCCGTTGAAGCAACAATTCACACATGAGAAAACGTCGTTCTACGTCTCTCGGCTTCAACTCATACGGCACCCAATGCCCTTGCTTTTGGATCATTCCTAACGCTTTTAAACGTTTTGAAACTGTTGACGCATCTACTTGTAACGTTTTCCCGAGCTCTACTAACGTCTGACATGGATCTTCTTCAAGCAATGCCTCCAATTCTGTCTTCAAATTTTGTCGGTGCTCCAGAACGCTCTTTGTCTTCAAGGTCAAAATCATTACTTTTGAAGCGCCTAAACCAGTCTCTGCACGTTGTATTCGACAAAGCATTGTCACCATATGTCTCAACGAGAATTCTGTGTGCTTCTGCTGCAGATTTTTTCTGAATAAAGCAGTGCAATAAAATTCCCCGCAAAAACACTTTATTTGGCACAAAAGTACACATTTTCACAAAGGGAAAATAAATATGTAGTTGACACTGTAGTAAATACTATTCTACTATAATTTGAGGTTACATATAGTACTACTTTGGTGATTCGTTACCGTACGAAATTCCATGCACAGAGTGCCGCAACGCCATCTTTCAAAAAACAGCAAGAACTTATTCAAGGTCCTAATATTACATAATCTACTATATAAACACTTAGTTTTAAAACACATCGATCTCTGCTTCCCGTCCTAATTCGAGGCACTATGTGTTGAATGGCGGAAGTCAAAACCGGATTTCATAATGTAAGGGAAATGAAAATAAGTCATTTCGCCGAGCCTTAAAGCACTACTTTATAGGTGTTTTTTTTTTCAGCTTTACCCTGTATCCTGCATATAGCAGGAAAGACAGAGAGAACCTAATGTTACACCAGAACCTAATGTTAGACACGTCGTTAAAATTTCGAGTCATTGTGTGTTGACTGGCGGAATTAAACGCCTCGCTTTGCCCCTTTCATTTCCCAGGGTGAGAATTGAAGCCACAATCGTCGCATTTACAATTACACTTCTGTGCCACTGCGCCACGGCGGCCTCAATGCGTTTCTCAATTGTTTATTTTATAATAAATAAATAAATCAGTTTCACGCTGTATCCCGCAGCAGAGTAGGCAGAGGGAACCTAGTGTTACGACACTCCGTTCACCATCGTTTTATTCAGAAGATATTGCGTGTTGAGTGGCAGAACTCAATGCCGTTCTTTCCTTCGACACCAGAGCGAAGAAATGAAATAAATATATATAAATTTAAATGAATTTTATTTTCTCGAGTGGAGATCGAACCCACGACCCGCGTTTACACACTTTGTGCCCTTGCGCCACGACTGGCCTTTTTTATTTTGATCCCATGAATATAGCTTTCAGCTGAAACGTTGTCTCGTCTTCCCTCGACTAAGGTCGTATAAATAGATAATGAAATGACAGTTCTGTTCAGAGTTGGTGGACACATGACCGTGTGACAGTTTTACCCAATGAGTAGGTAAAGGCTTAATTGAGTCAAAGTGAAATTCTATAGAGATAGCTTGGAAAATATGTATGTATGTACCAGGGCTTGAAATAACGTTAAAACTATGGTATCGTAATCTAGGTATCGATACTTGATAAAGTATCGATAAATATTTCCCTTTATATTTAGATACTTTTATCGTTAAGCACAAGTATAGTTAAATCTATGGTATCGCTAGGTATCGTTAAAATGGTATCGTTAAGATAGTTTCGCTACCGTCGCTCTCGTCCAATCACAAAAATATGTAAGTAAGACTGCGTCGACGCTAGATGTGTGTGTGTGTGTGTATGTGTGTGTGCGTACTATTATTACCGCGATCTCTTTGCTATTTCGAGTTATTGTTCTTGTTGAATATACATCCATACATATGAAAATAATTAAGCGCCTGTGATTTCAAAATCATTTTATATTATACAGTTACTTACATACTACTAAAATAATTCATCATCAATTTTTTCCCAAAATAAAAAAATAATATTATATAAATAAATATTCCTGTAATTCAAGCGGGAGCTGTTAGTAATAATAATAATATTTATAAACTATAACAGTATTTACTTTATAATGGTTATTCATGTTATGGAAAGGTATAGAAATAAACTGCCTTGCTAGTGAAGTGGTTGAAGCGATTCCCGAGCAAGGGATCTTGCGTTCGATTCCCGAATCGGGCAAAGTATTATTAATTATTATCGGTTTTCGAAAAATCTCAATAGTATTAATAAAAAAGCGTGATGTTATGAATAGTATAGTGTCAGAATAAGTAAATCAACGACAATTTTAAATACAAAAAATATTATTTTGGACTTTAATGAGATGAGGATATAATGAGGCCAGAAGCGCAATAGTCGTGGCGCAGAAGCACAAGCGTGTTATTGTAAATGCGAGACAGGTTGTGGGTTCGATTCCCATTCGGGGAAATAGAATATTATTTTTTTTAACTTTCAGTTTAAATTCCTAGAAAGTAAATGTTGACTTCAAGGCTTGTAACCTCCATAAATCTTTTATTACAAGTGTTAGGGACAAAAAATTAAGTCTGTCACTATTTAAAACAAAAATTAATAAAACACAGTAAAGACAAATCAACGACAATTTTAAATACAAAAAATATTATTTTGGACTTTAATGAGATGAGGATATAATGAGGCCAGAAGCGCAATAGTCGTGGCGCAGAAGCACAAGCGTGTTATTGTAAATGCGAGACAGGTTGTGGGTTCGATTCCCATTCGGGGAAATAGAATATTATTTTTTTTAACTTTCAGTTTAAATTCCTAGAAAGTAAATGTTGACTTCAAGGCTTGTAACCTCCATAAATCTTTTATTACAAGTGTTAGGGACAAAAAATTAAGTCTGTCACTATTTAAAACAAAAATTAATAAAACACAGTAAAGACAAATCAACGACAATTTNCGCTGCCCGCCCGCCGACCGACGAGGCGAAAACGGCAACGTCGCATAAAGTAACAAAATAATAAGATGATTTTTACCGCTACTTTTATCGCTACTTTCGAAGTAACACTAAATTTTACGTTAAAGATTTAACGCAATATTAACCTTATTTTTACGGTATTTTTCCGTTAAGTTAGCAAGTATCGCTACCAAATAGTAACGATACTTAAGTATCTCTATGGCATTACCGGTAATTAACGTTAATTTTAAATGTGAATTGGTAACGTTAACAAGCCCTGGTATGTACATTTGTACGTTTACCTATGTATTTATATTTTTTTTAGGCTTCACACGTTTCCCGCATATAGAAGAGTAGGGAGAGGGTGTTAAGACACTCCGAGAGGAGCAAGAAAGATTTTTTCGAAATTCCTACGGGAACGTAGCAAAACGAGATTTACCATTTTTTGTCTTAAAGTCCAAATAAACAAAGATAAAATGACAACTACTCACATTATGTAGCTAAATAAATATAGTAAATTATTTTGACATATATATACATATGTAAATATTTCAGTTAACAAAATAATGTACTATATTTAATAGGCCTTTTTAAGTACAAGGGGACTCTAATATTTTATTTATTCTTTATATATGAAATGGAAGTGTCTTGACACTACATTTCCAGGTTATCTCTGTCTATCCTGCTCTGTAATAGATACAACGTAAAGCTGTAAAAAAAATTAAGAAGTATATGATTAATGAATTTGATATATGGAGATTAGTATTATAAGAGTTGTGAATTCCGACTAGGGACAATGAATATTTTTTACTTTTTCGCTCTGGTAATAAAATATAAAGCGTAAAGTGGGAAACGGAGTGTCTTAACACTAGGTTCCCTTTGTCTATCCGCATAGTAATATGAGAAAAAGAAAAAATAAAAAAATCGAAAGAATAAGAAATCGAAGAACAATTCACAAATGAAACTCCCAATTTCACTATATGCACATACCTAATATTCAAAGCAACAAAACCTTTTATAAGTAAAATTTTCTTACACAATACATACCTGTACATTTTCTTTTGCCCTTTTATTATTGCAATTTGATCCACCGCTATTATCATATAGACGGGGTTCAAAAGTCCTCTATTACAGAGGACTGTTGTTCCTTGGGAACCTTCGACTTTCTAAATTAGGTCCTTTTTTGTTCTCAACCACTGACTCGAATAACCGTCTACAGAGTTGTATATTTTGAGAATTTTGAAAATGTTTTGAATTCATTTCGAGGGTAATTGCGAATTAAAACGTTCCTTTCATACTTTTTGTAGCTTAATGGCCACTTAAAAGGATAAAAATAATTAGGCGCGTGTTACGGTGTTTTTTTGAGGTGCTTCCCTTTCTATTGTTTGTGATTTTTTTATTATTAAATAAAAGAAAATATAAACAACTAGTGGGCGCGCTCAGCTTCGCCCGCTTATTTGAACCCTTAGGGCTGAATTCTAATAAAAAACACGAAACACGTGTTCAATAAAATATTTTTAACAGTCTGAATTTAGTTTTTTTGTAAGGCGATTTAAAGGATTTTTCCATATAAAATTTTAACCCCTTATTTGACCCCTTAGAGGGTTAATTCTAAAAAACCATGAAACACGTAATCAATGAAATATTTTTAAGAGTCTGAATTTCAAATTTTATAAAAATCAGTGCCGATTTAAAAAAAAAATCCATACAAACTTTCATCTCTTTAGGGTTAAAAATTTTTAAAATCCTTTCTTAGTGGATGTCCAAATTATGAAAATAAACATCTGTCCAAATTTCATGTTTCTACGTACAGCGGTTACGGCTGTGCGTGCGTCTTACCTGACAGTCAGGTACATGTTCTTTTATAATATTATATATATAGTAGATAAGTAAAAAATATATAATAAATAAGTCACTTGCTTTTGAGTAAGAATTTTGTTAAAACTTTATAATTGTTATAAAGTAATATATTTTTTGTATGAAATGACAAATGGATTGAACAGGACGACTACTTATTTTAAAAGACAGTACGGTGTTAAGTTTCGCCACCCAATCTTCGCGCTGAGAACTATTATATAAGAAGGATTTCTATTATATTGTTTTATATTATATTATTCATACAATGTGCAGCACTTATTTATTACCTTAACCACATATTTAAAATATATTATTAAACTGTACTGTTTTTTTATCTGTATCAAAATATTTTTCTTATTAATTTAATTATTAATAGTATAAAATAAAAAAAAACGTTACATATAAAATAAAAAACGCTATATATAAAATAAAAAAAAAACAACGTTAAGTTCACACACACTAGTTATTCAACCTCTCAATCGTTATACCGATGTAGCGCTAAATTCATTTGCCACCGCGCACTAAATTAAGACGTAAATTACCTTTCAAAGCGAGTTGTATTTAGTTAATTTTGTACAGATTTGTCTTATTTAATTAAAATCTAAACAAAAAGACATAATTAAAGATAATTTTAATTAAAGATTGTAAAGAAAGTGACTTGTGAGTTCGATTCCATGAATGAAAACAATTCATTGCTTCAAGTAAGAATCGAAGCCACAGCCATCACGTTTACATTAGTAAGACTTTGTGCCGCAGTACCATAAAGTCCTCAAAAAATAAAATTATACATAAATGTGAGAAATTACGAAAATGTAAAGTAAAATTTGTGTAATATTTCAAATAACCTGCAGGAAAACCACATCGACACCTTATCGCGCGATATATTGCTTACCTTTTGTTCTGGACCTTTTCACATGTAAATAAATTCAATAACACCGTCCGTCTATCCATCGTATATTAGCTACGGTATTCAATTTTATGTAAAAAAATGTAAAATGATAGTTTCGTCGTTTTTATTGCACAAAATATCGAATTTACTTCAATAAAAAATATTTAAACCTTGTTTATAGGAATATATAAAATAAATATGCGAGAATAGATAGTCAATGTTTGACCTTTACTATCCGCGCCTAATATATCTGTAGAATCGTATAGAAAGTAATTTATGCTAAATTGCAAGAAATTATATGTAATACTGGAGGGTGAACTATAGGACCCTGGAAGCAGCTAGTTCTGGTAACATAAGGTCTAGGCAGACTGATCCCTTCCCCATATTTAGGGCCATATCAGGCCAAATTCATGATACCGTTGATTTTGACCAATCCAATCGTAAGTAACCTCTATCGTATAATTTTCATGGCGATTTCAATGAAAACCGAAGAATTTTCCTTCTCGAAAGTCATGGATATTTTTGTACTCCTATACATAGCAATAGACAATCAATTTTAAATATATTAATGTTTTGTAACGAAAATCTAATTTAGATTAATAAAAATAATACTTACATAAATAAATTCTTATCCCGTCAATCGTTGCGCAGGGGCACAAAGTGTGAATGTACGACTCGATTCTCACTCGAGGAAATGAAATATCTATTATTTTCATCTCTCTTCAAGCACGGCGTTGAGTTCCACCACTTACCATGCAATCGGTGGAAAATGGGAAACGAAGTGTCTTAACACTAAGTTCCCTCTGCTTACCCTGCTGTGTACCTGCCTACTTACATCAAGAAAGTAAAAAACTACGAAACTGGAACTACGTGCAAACTAAATAGACATTGGAAATATAAAGCAATAAAAGTAATTTTAATTAAAATAACTAGCTTTGAGGCCAGTCGTGGCGCAGTGGCATGAAGTGTGACTGTAAAATCGAGTGGTTGTGGGTTCGATCCCCACTCGAGAAGATGAAATATTTACTTAAATTTATATTTCCATTTCTTCGCTCTGGTGGTTAAGCGCTCAACACGCAATGCCTCCAGAATTCGGCAGAAAGTGGGGAACGAAGTGTCTTAATACTAGGTTCCCTTTGCCTACCCTGCTGTGTGCGGGATACAGCGTGAAGCTGATTTTAATTAAAATAACGTAAGCTACCGATACAGGCTGCACTTATTCTTTTACTTATTAAGTAGTAGTTTTGGTAGGTAGTAGTAGTTAGTTTATTTGATCAAGGCACCTTGCAACATTTGAAGCCCCCGTCCCCCCGTCCAGGACCAGAGGCCCGGGGCGTACCACAAGTTAGTCCGCCACTGAAGTCTAGATTTAATAATTGAAAAAAAAGTATCATTTCATTGAACCTCCTCTCTTTCTAGGTCTAGACCATTAGAAGGATTTTTGTGGTAAAAATAAATATTTTCTATTTAAAACTATCTTAACTTTATTATGTTAGTGGATAGTCAGCCTAAAGGGTTTACAGCAACCGCTGTCAACGGTCTCTAAGGACAATAATTCAATTTACAATATAACTACAGTAGTATGCGGTTCTTGCGATATTATAGTTAAGCCCATAATTAATATCGAATTTTGAAAGTTTCATTATAGTTAAGAGTTATTTGTAGAGAAAGTCAAGAGTAAAAATATAAGAAATAGTACAAGTTACATACGTACTATTTGATCTCATAAATCGGTTTATTATATTTATTCTGAGGCCAGTCGTAGCGCAGCGGCACAAGGTGTGACTGTAAAACCGACTGGTTGTGGGTTCGATCCCCACTCGAGGAGATGAAATATTTACTTAAATTTATATTTCCATTTCTTCGCTCTGGTGTAGAGGTTAAGCGCGGCGTTGAGTTCTGCCACTCAACACGCAATGCCTCCAGAATTCGGCAGAAAGTGGGGAACGGAGTGTCTTAACACTAGGTTCCCTCTGCCTACCCTGCTGTGTGCGGGATACAGCGTGAAGCTGATTTATTTTTTTTTATTTATATTTATTCTTTTCTATATAAGAAAAGTTACAAGATCGTGAATGCAAAACTGAGTTTGTTTGTTTATTTTGCATTTCCCCGCGAAAAATTTTCAACTAATTCTTGTAAAATTTTGTAAACATATTCTTGAAATTATACATTTTGAAACTGAAACGCCGTACTTTACCTCGACACCAGGCCGAATAAATAAAAATATTAAATATTTCATATCCTTGAGTTGGAATCAAAATGCTTTAATCCGATTGATTAAAATAATATATTGTGATGTATTGGATCTACTTGCTATCTTTTCTAGATTATTAGGAGATTTTTTTGTCATTATAAAAAATGCTTCTTATCTAATTTAAAAAAAATACTGCCTCCAGAATTAGGCGGCAAGGTGGGAACGGAGTGTCTTAACACTAGTTCCCTTTGCCTACCCTTCTGTATGCGGGATACAGCGTGAAGCTGATTTTTTTACTGTATTTATGTGTACATCTCCCATATTTGTCTAAGCCGATCATCAAGCTTACAGCCATCACGTGTAAAAAACCATTACAGAAATATTTTTTCTGAATTACATTTAAATGAAATATAACAGTAAATAGTAATACGTAATAGAAAATTGTGCTATTATCGTCAGTTTTCAATTATTCCAAGATCACCCCGATAAGGGACACGACATACGCCAATTCATAATTATAATCACAGTACAAACAAAACAAATCGCTTATACCATTATTTAAATGGTGTCGACCATTACAGTAAAATATTTTTTATTCCAAAAGTGGCGCAGTGGCATGTGACCGTGAATGCGACAGCTGTTGATAGTTGCAGCCGCTTGTATGAGGCCAACCCTGCATTTTCCTTTGCGAGCGCAACAGTTCTTCTTGCTTTCTTTTTTTATCTCTTTGTACTCTTGTTAATCCTTCTCTGAACCACATTTTTTACCATTTTTAGAACAGGCGTTCCTTTTCCATTAAAGTTTTTTAATGTTGTTCGTGGCCCAAATGGTATCCATTTTGTCATAAACGGATACCATTTGGGGGGCCCCTTAGAGATACCTAAGCATGCCTTTGCATGGCTAATATCTGTATTGGATTATAAGATGTCTGCATTCTTCAAATTTAACTTTTGCTATGTTTAGCACGTTAATCTTGTTTTGTGTTCCATAGCCAAAGCAACCATGGTAGCTTTTGAATCTGCCTATTTCCATGACCACATGGCCGTTAAGATCTTCACAGATAAATCTTTGCTCACTGTATTGCATTTATGTGTGAATATAATTCCTCCCAAAAGTTTGTTTATTTGTCTCAGGACATTGTGGCGTATAGACGCAAATAAGGCAGGGTTGGTTTTCCAAAGCTAGTTTCACTAACATGATACGGTCACTCGTATCTCTACTACTTTTTAACTCAAATTTTGATCTAGAATTATCCTAACCCATTTTTTTCTATCCTCTGTACCGTGATATATAAATTTAAATTATTTCCGAATTAATCGTGAACCTTTCCATTTAGTTTTTTTGCACACAACAGATGTCGATGTACCGATGATCCAAGATGATGCTTAGTAAGATGATGATGATGATGATGCTGCATTCAGTCATTGTTCCAACGATCCAGCTAGCAATAAGTATCGTGACAATGTGTCATGATACTTCCCTCTTTAGCTTTACCGTCGCTTTTGGGAGAAGCCCTAGCATGTTCCGCATTGTCATCACCAGCGTCGCTTAAATAGCAAGCCCTAGTATCCCTCATTTTCTTTGGTTGTGCTCGCTATNTATATTTATATATATATATATATATATATATATATATATATATATAATTAATAAATATTCGAAATATTCTAAACGACATATTTAACTAAAAACCAAACAGGTATTGCTAATAATAACACGTAAATCGTTACAAATTGCCAATATTTATTGAATTCCTATAACGTTAGACCAAAGGCCTCGAAACAAGATGTTTTTATTGCGTTTCATTCGAGAACTATTAATCACACAGACATTGACCTATCTCTTATCTGCGACCCTCGCGTCACGACCGCGCCCACTTACGTAGTATCCAAGATTCCTGGATAAAAATAATACTGTGTTCCACTGGATACGAGAAGCTATATAAATGAATCTTATTTTGGGTTGCTTTAATCTCATTTATATAATTATAATAATAATAAGATAATTCCATAAAAATATAATAACAATCTATTGACGCCAGTCGTGGCGCAGCGGCACAAGGTGTGACTGTAAAGCCGACTGGTTGTGGGTTCGATCCCCACTCGAGGAGATGAAATATTTACTTAAATTTATATTTCCATTTCTTCCCTCTGGTGTCGAGGTTAAGCGCGGCGTTAAGTTCTACCACTCAACACTGCCTGCAGAATTTGGCAGAAAGTGGGGAACGGAGTGTCTTAACACTAGATTCCCTCTGCCTACCCTGTTGAGTGCGGGATACAGCGTGAAGCTGATTTGATTTTATTTTTTTATTAGAATAGTGAAGCTAACAACTATATAGCAACTATTAATTTATTAATAGTTTTATCTTTAATGTGGGTGTGTTAAAGGTCTTAAGATAAGCATTAATTACAATACATAAGGCCTTTAAATAGAATTACATATAAGTATGTAATATAATTGTAATATTGTTAGAAATCGGAAACGGTTAACGTTTTTAAAAACAAGATAAAAATGTTACTAAATTATTTGAAAAAAGATTCTGCGTAATAGCAATAAGTGATATGTATAACCTAATAAAACAATACATCATGCGAGTTTCCTTCCAATAAGGGCCGTTGCCTACAAGCAATTGCCCCCGATTGACACAATTCCACTGCTATTATAGTATTTTTCACCTACATCTACTCTCTTTTACACTAGTTTGATAAAAATATGATATTTTCAAAGTCAAAAATTTACTGACAGAAATTGAAATTTTACATGTAGCCACCACGCCAAATTTCTACTTAGGTCATGTAGAAGAGCACTAACATAAGATTTTCCAAATTTCCTTTCGTGATACTTAATTACCTAGTAAATTATAACAATATTTTTTTAATAATAAACATCAATCAATAAGTGGTGGAACTCTATGCCGCGCTTTGGATCGACACCAATAGAAATAAATAAATAAATCTAAAAAACAGAAATATACATTGAAATAAATATTTAATTTGCACTAGTGGGGATCGAATCCACAACCCGTCGCGTTTCAGTTACAATTTGTGCCCCTGCACTACGACTGACCTTTGTCTATAGTTATTTCATGTACGAGTATACACATAGAATTTATTCTATCCTACCATTTCATACATGTGGCTACAGATCTCTATATACGAATTATATTTTTAGCATAATTAGATAAGCCGTTTTGTTTTTATGACGGAAAAATAAATTGATGTTGCAAAGTTTACATTTCATAAAATAAATATTATGTCGTTACTACTTTTAATAGGTACCGATAGTGGTAATATCCGTATGGAATTTTTCGATAATACTATTTCATCATCTTGACGACTAACATTTATAATATATATAGGTATTAAGGCCGTCGCGGCGCAGAGGCACAACTGTGAATTATTATTTATTAATAATTAATTTCCGTCTGGTAACAAGGCAAGGCGCGGCGTTGAGTTTTGCCACTCAATATGCAATGCCTCGAAAATTTTACGGAAAGTGGGAACGGAAGTGGTACGGGAAAGGAGTGTCTTTGCTTTAGTGGCAAAGCGAAGAATCGTATAGATCTCGATTTTTATTGATTATACGAGTATGTTATGTATTATTCAATTACATTAAAATCTCCGCACTCCGACAAAATAAATTAGCCAAAATATAAATTTTAATATGTATGATCGCTAATAACATTAAGAAAGGTATTTATGTCCCTACCTACTTTCCAACAAAAAAATTATATATTTTAATGAAGAATATTTTGAATGATGTATCAAACATCATTTGACTAAGAAAATTGCCTAATATGGATAAGCGGTATCAATAATATTACTAAAAAAATTAAAATCAGCTTCACGCTGTATTCCGCACACAGCAGGGTAGGCAGAGGGAACCTAGTGTTAAAACACTCCGTTTCCCACTTTCTGCCAAATTCTGAAGGCATTGCGTGTTGAGTGGCAGAACTCAACGCCGTGCTTAACCTCGACACCAGAGTGAAGAAATGGAAATATAAATTTAAGTCATACCTCGTACCGCTGTGCCACGACTGGCCTCATAATATTACTATATTGGCAATAATATTGGACCTATACAAATACTTACTGTTTGTAAGTTCAGAGAACATATCTGAGAGTCTCCTTAAGACAATATACTTAAAAAAAAATAAATCTTTCGTAAAAAACTATCAAACAAACAAATTTTCCTTTCTATTGTACTTGGTTAACATAAACTTATTTTAATTTATTATTCTATTTTTCCAGCTATTGATGCTAAAAATATACTTCTTTTAGTATTTTTTTATTCTTTGTTAATTAGTTATAAATGTACAATCATTCCAAGAAGTCGTGTTTGGCGAAGGGGCGATGTAATATTTAATATTTTCCTTTCCTTACTCTGGTAACCGAGGCAAAACGTTAAGTTCCGCCACTCAACACAATGTTTCAAGAATTCGACGGAAAGTGGGAAACCGATATGTCTTAATGGGGAACAGAGGGTCTTAACATTGTGTTTAGGTTCCCTCTGTCTTCTCTGCTATGTGCGGGATACAGCTAAAAAAATAATTTCAGTTTCAGTACAATTTTTAACAGTCAAATATACAGCAGTCATGTGACGAAAATAAATTTAATTTCCTAGATAGGTTTATCACAATTGATGAATTTTTATAGTTGCTTACATCAACGAATACCGAGTAATTAATGCTTATAACTTAACAATTTATTGCGATTTCCAATAAAAGAGAACCTTATGGTTTGTGCCTTAGGCTGTCTTTTATACCTTTTCAGTAATGCTGTTATGACTTTTTGAGTCTGTGGCAATTGCAAATGTCATTTCGCTGACGTTTCTTTCAATTGTTTTGTTACTTTTAGGTATTATATTAGAATATAACGAAGTTTCCTTTATAATTAACGTTTTACACATAGAAGAAATAAATTTTAAATAGTGAATACGTCCATTTGTGTGTCATCCTATATATTTATCTCATAACTTTGTGTACAACAAACATTAAGAAGACTTTTTCTCTCAAAGCATATATCACTGTAAGTATATTTATATACAGTATATTTATACCTAATATAAATTATTATAATGCAATCTATGTGAAAGTTTAATAGACATACATATGTAATAAAAAAACAAAACAAAAATATAATGATAACCTACAAACCTTATATTCACATGTAAGGGCTATGTTATACACTTAACCTCTAATATGAAGTATTGGATTGGATTTTTTTTATTTTAATTAATAATTCATAGTGCAATACAGACCATGATATTTTATTATGAATATATGAGGATAGGCACAATCAATGTTTAGAGTGTATGTTTTGTTTTACCACCTTGTATTCTTGTGCAGGGCTATTGTTAATATTTTACAAGTTCTTTTGTTATTTTAAAAATAATAGTATGCACTGTCATATTTTCTGCATGTACTATAATATAATAAAGACCACATTGGCTGTATATTGTCAATTCTTTTGTTAATTTTCCTATTTTTTTTTGTTGCATTTAAAAAATAGAAATATATGTTATTAATTAATTAATTTTGTTATTAAATTAGAGGCCGGTCGTGGCGCAGCGGCACGAGGTGTGACTGCAAAACCGACTGGTTGTGGGTTCGATCCCCACTCGAGGAGATGAAATATTTACTTAAATTTATATTTCCATTTCTTCGCTCTGGTGTCGAGGTTAAGCGCGGCGTTGAGTTCTGCCACTCAACACGCAATGCCTCCAGAATTCGGCAGAAAGTGGGGAACGGAGTGTCTTAACACTAGGTTCCCTCTGCCTACCCTGCTATGTGCGGGATACAGCGTGAAGCTAATTTTTTTTTTTAATTTTAAATTAATTATGTTGTTATTTATATCACATGTTCCAATTATAATTTTAATTGGTCTCATTTTATGATGAATTCCATCATTATCATCATTTGTACTGGTTTGTACCGGAATTATTTCTTGATATTATGTGAATTTGATAACCTTTTCTAGATCTGGGACAATTTATTCCAAAAACTGCTTAAAAGTAGAATCATCTAAATTTTAGTAGTTAACAGAACAAAGTCTGGTTTTTTCATTTCTATACAACTTGCTAGTAAATCCTTATCTCTTACAAATTTGAACTAATGACCTATGTACGTCAACAGTAAGTGATGAGGCAGAGAATATGTTCGTGTATACTCAGTTCATTACTGAATACCACAATGAGAAGTCACACATATTTTGATTCTATGGGCGTGCCCAGGTAAAAAAATATTACCTAGGTTTTTTGTTTGTGTTCTATAACTATAGATTGTTTGCAAGCTTAATATTATATTATTAGCCCATATTTAGTCTATTTTGGCTGTAATTGTTTTTTTTTTTATATACTACTTTTCCATTTTTTATATCTTATATTTGTTTCTCTTGCAAAACAGAATAATGGCACGGATTCTCGACGGCAAAGCTTTAGCCAGGGAAATTCGAGATGAATTGAAAATAAACATTTCCAATTGGGTTAGCAATGGATACAGACCCCCATCGATTTGCTGTATAATCGTCGGTGATGATTCAGCCAGCCATACTTACGTAAGAAACAAAATCTTAGCTGCTACCGAAGTGGGTATTAAAGCAGAAACTATCAAATATGACCAGAGTTTCACAGAAAATGAACTCTTAGAAGCTATTCAATTGTTAAATGAGAATAGAGATGTTGATGGTATATTAGTTCAGTTACCGTTACCAAATGGTATAAATGAAAGGAAAGTATGTAACGCTATAGCCCCTGAGAAGGATATTGACGGCTTCCATATAACAAATATTGGACAATTGAGTTTGGATATGCCAACTATTGTTCCAGCAACTGCTCTTGCTGTTATTGAAATGCTTAAAAGGTAAGATGATTATATTTTGTTTTATATTATAATGTTACTTATTCACTTAAAATTTTCTAAATCTAACATGAAGTCGAAAAAAATCTTATAGTTACAATTTTGTGACAAATATGTCTTGGTATTATAGGTGCGATTAATAACTCTTAAACAAATATTTTTTTTTTTACTGTCAGTGGCATAATTAATAATTATTCCAAATCTTAGTTTACATTTCAAATGATGTTAGCAGTGTTAGTAGTATTTATATAAGATTAATTATTAAAGTTAACTAATTAATAGTGTTAGTATTATTTGATTTGGACTCCTCTTTGAGTGTAGGTCTCCTCCAACTTGTTCCATTCAACACTGTTCTGAACCTTCTTTAGCTATTTCCCCCACTACCTCAGCTATATCATGTAACTATCTGTTGTATGGTCAGCAAACTTTGCGTTTTCCTATGTGACCTTTCCATTTAGTTGCAAGTAGAGTCTACATGTTCTTGCTCAATCTTTACCGTCAGCGATGTGACCGTCCAATCGCCATTTCAGTCTGAGAGCCTGGGTGAGCGCGTCTTTTACATTTATTCTTTTCTTTTTGTGCTTACTTCATATTTTTTCAATTTTCTTTATATTGAGTATGCTCATTTCCATCGCTCTTTGAGTCGCTCTTATTTTTTTTTTCTTTATTACTTTATTGACTACTTTATTGTTTAGAGTACATGCACTCTTTGGCAGCCTGGATACAGTAAACTAAGAAATAGACATGTATCAATGACAACCTTTTTTTTAAATTTAGGTTATAGCTTCCCTGTAAGATTTCCTTTAGTGCCCAAAATTTTTTGCAGTTTATTTTACTTCTGGCCTTTTTTTGTTTGCTATTGTTTTTCTTGAAAGAGATCTGTTTCCCTACATAAACATAATGATCAACATATTCTATTTTATTTTTTTGATGATTGATATTTCCCCTTATGGGATATTGGTGTTTTTAAACTATTTGTCATGACCTTATCTGCAGATCTGGATTTATATATAGACCCACTTTTGTACTTTCTTCATCTAGCTGACGTATCATCTCATTTATTTCACTTGCGTTTTCAGTCTTAACAACTATGTCGTCTGCAAATCTGAGATGGTTGAAGTAGCAACTACCTAGTCTTAATGCCTTTTATTTCCCACTTTAAGTGTTTAAATGCTTTCTACGATAGCAACGAAGATCTTTGGTGATAAGGTTCTCCTCAACGCACTCCTCTTTCTATTTTTATTTCTTCACCTCTTGTCTCTAATCTGACTTTGCTGGTGCTGTTTGCATATATATTTTTTATAATTTTGATATATTTTTGGTTGATGTTCTGCTGTCGCAATGCATTCCAGATTGAGATGTGGCTAATGCTGTCAAATGCTTTGTTGTAATGAATAAAGATCACATACAAAGATCTATTGAACTCTCTGTATTTTTCTATGATCTGGTCTAATGCTTGAATGTGGTCAGTCGTGCTGAAACCTTCTCGAAATCCAGCTTGTTCTCTTGGTTGTGACATCTTGATTATGGTTGATACTCTTTTCAGTAGTATGACAGAAGAGAGTTTGTAGTGCTAGTAGACTAATTGGCCTGTAATTTCCTATGTCCAATGCCACCCTAAATTTGATCATACAAAATATTTTATGTTTTATCATTTTATTAGGTATAGTATATAGTATGAAGAGTTTTTTTGATGATTCTATATCTATATAATAATAAATATATATGATAATACTAATAGGTAATTTAATTTTTATTTAAGTATTCTATTACAAAGACTTACAGTATATAATTCTTAATTGACCGCACTTATATAAAAACCTTATATTTTGTAAATTTGATTGTTAACAAAACTAAAAATATAAAATATATGATCAATTATAATAATATCTTTATGGGGGCTATAAATAAAAATGGAAGATTTAAATTAATAGCAAAAGTGATGTAATTTGGTTTTGTCACTACAAGAATTTAGCTTGATTTTTTAATATTAATTAAATTTTAGTTTGATTATTAAGAATACAAATAAATATTATGAAATCATATGATAAATTAGGAAGTATTGAAATAAAAACAGAATTATTTTATCGATTCTACAAATACTAAATTACGCGTCATATTTGAAAACATTTGTTTTGACAAATATTATTATTTTATTTTATCTATACACACATTTAAATGAAATGTCGTCAGTGACATTTCTTAATATAGATAATAAAAAAAACAATGTCTTGTTAGTATAAACAGCCAATATCAATTAATCATATAAATGACATAATAATATACGAATGACGTAACAAAACGTGTATTACGCTTTAAATGCATGTCAAGTGACGCGTATTTGTCAGTTTATATTTATATCAATCAATTAAACTGTAATAATGGATTCCCTATTGATTTTAATGTTGTTGAAAATGACTACAGTAATAAATTTGTTGAATTGTGTTTTGATTTATTGATTTGGAATGTAAATTACAGATGCTACCCTTTCTAAATAAAGATTTGTTGTATTCAAATTGTCAATAGAAATGTCGATATTTGTAGATTCGATTCGAAATCGATAATTGTAGATTCTGTGGTACTCCAGGACATGATTTTATATATTCTTTTAATGAATTGATATTACTATTATTATTTTTAGGAGGCGCTGTTTCTGTCAATCCAATATATTTAGCTTCACGTTTTTTCCCACATATAACAAAGTAGACAGAGGAAACTTAGTAGTAAAAAACTCCGATCCCCACTTTACATACTGTTTTCGAGAAATGAGTTGATAACTCAACGCCGCGGTTTGTCTTGTTACCAGAGATGACAAAAATAATGTCCCACGGGTAAAAATGAATCCATCAACCGTCACACTTAAAGTCAGATGCTGCACCACTCCACTGTGCCTCGACGACTCTTCAAAATATATCCAAAATATTTATTAAACACACATAATTATATTGTTTGCAAATAAAATAGTTTTATAATCATTGGTATCTTCTCGCTTAGATTCAAAATCCAAACGTTCGGTCGCAACGCGGTAGTGGTGGGCAGGTCCAAGAACGTGGGCATGCCGATAGCGATGATGCTGCACAGCGACGGACACCACGACAGCGGGCTGGGCATGGACGCGACGGTCACCGTGTGCCACAGGTATACACCGGCGGAGCAGCTGGAGATGTACTGTCGCAATGCTGATATTATTGTGACGGCTACTGGTGAGTTGTCAATCTCTCTGACACAACTTGCAAATACGTATAAACACACACACTGACACACACAAACAGACACTGACACACACAAACAGACGCACTCACGCATATAAACTCAGCAGTCGTGCAGTTATTAAATCATGGCTGCCCTGAAGTTTACATTTTTGAACATTTGCATCGGTCACTAGGAAGAGTTCCATATCTACGGCTAACTTCAGGGCGACCACGTCTAGTTGAACGGTATAACCAATCAATTTACTGTATACAGCAGGGACATAAACGCAATATACATTCATTTATTTATTTAAATTGCTATATCACTTGGAATTTAAGCATTTGGTTATAATTTTGTTATTTTTGTTTTTAATTTTATCTTTATTTCAAGGTATTCGTCATAAATTACTCATTTTTCGTTCATGTTTACTCTCTCACTCAGGTATACCAAAACTTATAAAAGCTAACATGATAAAGCCTGGTGCTACTGTAATCGATGTTGGTATAACTCGCGTCAACGAAGATGGGAAATCCAAGTTAGTCGGTGACGTTGATTTTGATGGTAAGTCTTGATTTTATCCTTTTTTAATTTTTTTATTAGACCTAGTTCTATCCAGATCTATCTCTATGTCTGATTAAATTTAAATTATCCGAACTTGATGACCAGACCAGAGTAAAGATAGTACTATGTATATATTTTTTTAACTATTAATAATTTTACTAATATTACATAAAATTGAGAAGTGTGATTGTATACGCAATGATTTTGGGTTCAATCCCCTATCATAAAAATGTATGTAGGTACATATTTTATTATTTTCATTTGCGAGATCTAGTGAGCCAAAGCTCGGCGTTGGATTTCCTTTATCCAGAAACAAATATCTCTAATTTGTGTAATATTTTTTTTGTTCGTATATTCTCTGCAAAAACACGTCAAAATAAAGCAAAATATTTTTTGTTTTCTCTTAGAGGTCGTTAAAGTGGCCGGTGCGATCACACCAGTGCCGGGTGGAGTCGGTCCAATGACAGTTGCTATGCTGATGTATAATACATTCCAAGTCGCACAAAATCGACAAAAAACATATTTAGAAAACTAAAGTATATTAGATTTTATTTATATTATTTTTACCGTTTTTTTATGTTTAGCTCATCTGGTACATCACTGACATAATTGCATTTAAAAAAGGAAATTAAATATGTCAATATATATGGTAATACCATTTAACAACTGATTGCTTGTAATTTTTTTCGAAAAATGCAAATACGTCATTGTCACACCAAATGACAGATATAGGGGAATTGTGCTTGCTATTTTAATGTAAAATTGAAGTTATTCTAGCGGATTAATCGTGTATAATTTAAATATACAGTACTATTTAGAAATTCGGCTTTTTGAACTTTTGCGCATTGTTTACTCGGGAAGAAAATAATTTTGTATTAAAAAAAAACAGCTTCACGCTGTATCCCGCACACAGTAGGTGAGGCAGAGGGAACCTAGTGTTAAGACACTCTGTTCCCCACTTTCTGCCGAATTCTGAAAGGCATTTTGGCAGAGTGGCAGAACTCAACGCCGCGCTTTGCCTCGACACCAGAACGAAGAAATGGACACATAAATTTCATCTATCATCTCATCATACCTAACTTTAGAGCGGCTACGAGTCGTCGACCGTACACACCCGTGACTTTTTAATAGTTAAGTATTCAAAAAAGAATTAATAAATTACATAACTAAATTATACGCGTATAATCTTTATTAATTATGTTCAAATTAATCTACATTATAAATGTTGATTTTTATATAATTAAAACTTTGTTTCTACATACATGGCTGTATTATGGGTGTAGTACTTTTTGAACACAACAAAGTTGTTGTTCTTGACGATTATATAAAGTTATTTTTTTTTTATTTAGTAATTATATAATCTGAGTAAAACAGTTTTATTTTTTTTCTTCAGAAAACAAATAAATGATGTTAGTAACGACTAATAATAATAACGAGTTATTATTTGAAAATAATTATTTTCATTTTAAAATGAAAAATTTAATCTATAAATGCTAAGTTAGATTCATGTTTTTTTAGTCTCGAATATATTCGATATGATTGTATTTAATAATATATCCATTAATATATGTTTCTACAAATGGCACGCTAAAAAATATAAGTAGCATAACTTAAAATATCTTCTGAACTTGCTAAAAATTTATAGTAGGTCAATTCTAATATTCTATGTCGATTTTCTACAAATTTTAACTTTATGAGTTATGCCGCTTCCATTTTTAAGCTGCCATTTATAAACCATTTCTAAAAGAAAATGTCACATATAACCTTAATATTATTTGAAATTAATTCAATAATCTATCTAGTTCCTATTAAAATGACATTCTGATAAAGAACATTAGTAATTAGCTTGAATTTATACTAAATGCAAATGAAAATGTCGTTTTTAGCAATTTTGTTAGTTTCCCCAGCGAATATATTAATTATTTAATAATATATTTTGGTTATAAAATCTTCTTACTTATTTAGTGGAAAATAAAAAAAACTATTTTTTTTACTAGGGTTCTCTCTTTACTTAAATTAAAATATTTATACATGAATTTTCATTTATAACTTCTAAGTAATCTCAAAAGAGTTTCATATTGTTTCCAAATCAGAAACGTATTGTGCCTTTATTTATTAAGTAGGCGTAAGTAAATACAAGTATTATAAATGTTTAAGATTAATTCTATTATTTTAATATTGATTCATGTTTTTTTTTATTATTATTTTATTTTTTTATTTTATCGATTTTCAATATCGATTATATATGATCGATTTTGCATTTTTTTATCGTTGTGTTAATAAATAAATCAGCTTCACGCTGTATCCCGCACACAGCAGGGTAGGTAGAGGGAACCAAGTGTTAAGACACTCCGTTCCCCACTTTCTGCCGAATTCTGGAGGCATTGCGTGTTGAGTGGCAGAACTCAACACCGCGCTTTGCCTCGACACCAGAGCGAAGAAATGGAAATATAAATTTAAGTAAATATTTCATCTCCTCGAGTGGGGATCGAACCCACAACCAGTCGGATTTGCAGTCATACTTTGTGCCCCTGCGCCACGACCGGCCTCCGGTTGTGTTAATAATTTCTGTTTAATGAATATTATGCATTTTATTGTTAATTATACATTTTTTATTAATATTAAGGTGACTAGCTCAATATATCTTATATTTTTTAAGGAGATATAATAAAGAAGATATTAATTAAAATTTCGTTTGATTTAGCTTACACCTTTTTAATTTCTCCTGTTTTGTTTTGACATTAACTACAGGGGTGACAGTGAGAATTTTTTTCTGTAAACTAAATGAAAATGTCTTTGTACCAGGCTGCTATTTGTGCTGACTCGTTAAGCTGCATATTGGTTTTAAAGATAAATTCAATCCATTTTATATTAAATAAAATCATCAAAATAATTGATATTTTGGGAATTCCTAAAGAACTGTGTTCGTGTCATCTAACCGAATACTTTAGATAACATGGATGTTACTCTGGCATGTTGTTAGTGCAAATCTCTCTCTATAAAGGTCCAGATTCTTTTCTCACTTGCATCAAATTATTTAGACAATAAGTTCTGATTTGAACTTCCCGAAGGGCATGTATGAAGAGGTTCATGACAGTGGACGAGGCGAAAGATGAATGTAGAGACCGTAGCGTTTGGCGCTCCGTTCTCTCTGACTACCTCGCAAGGGATAAAGCGTGAAATTGCTATAAGTTTATAACAACTACGTCAATATTCAAAATAAAATAACATAATATTCGACATGGCGACATTCTTTTTTGTCTCCAAAAATTTGCTTAATGGATAACAAAGTAAACAAAAGATTTAGAAAAAAAGCTAAGAACATGGTCAGAGACCACACTCTGTGTGAATGTGGCGGATGACCGTTTTCCCTTCTCACATCCTTTTCACTTGATATAAGTTAATCCATTCTTCTCTTATAAAGTTCCCCGTTCCCTTAATGTTCAATGTTTGTTAATGTAGTCCTCTATATATTTTTTTATGAAAATATATTAGATATAACAATTAAATTGTAAATGCAATACCACCAGAATTCGGCGGATAATGGGAAAAGCGTGTTTGGCACTATGCTCCCTCTGCCTAACTATAATGCGGGAAACAGCGTGAAACTGAAAAAATATATAATAATAAGTAAATCAATACAAACAATAGCACTTGATTGATGTATTTAATCAACCAACGCGAGTACCACTGCACTGTCAGCGTGACACATTTAAATTAATTAACCGTAATGAATTTATAATGTTCTGAACTCAAATATCACAGCGTGTTTTATTTTAAACAAGGCAACAGGTGCCATTTTGTTATCGAAATAAAATAAAATGGCGTCACGTTTGAAAATCAACTTGTTGATGAACGTGGTTGGTTATGCGTAAAGATTTTAATTCTGTTCAAAAAATTTTATTTAGCTAGGTATATTTGAATTTAGCAACTAGGGTAAATGCTATTAATTTTAATTTTGCTTTAAGGATTCAAGTTTCATTGGCTTAAGTAAAATCAAATCAAATCAGCTTCTCGCTGTATCCCGCACACAGCAGGGTAGGCAGAGGGAACCTAGTGTTAAGACCCACAATCAGTCGCAGTCACACTTCGTGCCGCTGCGCCACGACTGGCTTCCTTGGCTTAAGTGGTTAGATAAATACAACATTGAGGCTGTCATGGCTCAGCGGCACTGTGGCACTGCGATATTTGTGGGTTCGATTATCATTCAGGAGAATAAATTATTTTTATTTCTGCATTAGGTAACAAGACGAAGAGTGGGGTTGAATTTCGCCAATCCACATTAGAATATGTCAAAAATTAGACGGTAAGCAGGAACTGGTTACCAGTTCCGCCAAAAGTTGTGACAATTTGTACGTTATTGTTGCATATTTGGAATGTCACATTTCACGGTACGTAAGTTCGAAATCCAATTAGATTTTTTTATATTTAAGGTTATTTAATTAGACCAAATGTAGCGGTGAACCTCGTCACTTAACACGATAAGATAATTAGATTTTTTGATATCCAAAAAATAGATGAAAATTGTAGACCACGGAGAGTTTTAACACTATGTTCTCTCTGCATGCAAAACTAAAAAAAACTATTTACTTTCAGTCACACGTTCCTATAATACCTAAAGTAAGTAAAGGGAAGTAAAGTTAAGCTCAAAAGCTACTAATACAATATTTTTATCCCTACACTGTAATAGACTTCCTTCGCAAAGCTGGCATTAATGTAATAATATTTACATACGCTCTTCCACGCAATATGCTCCACCAATATAGTTGTATTGTTATGGAAATTGAAAAGAAATTGGAATAGGAAATAAATAGATGGATTTTATTCATTACATCTTCAAACAGTGGTTTCTGATATTAAGTAACTTGGTTTGTTTTTTTTTGTATATGTAATCTTATAGAAAGGTTATCTATCTATAGAATTTTCGAGGCCGTCGTGGCGCAAGGGTATAAGGGTGTATCTGTAACGCGACTGTTGTGAGTTCGACCCCATTCAGGGGAATGACTTATTATTTATTAATATTTTTACTTTTGGTGCTCTGGCACCAAGGCAAAAGGCTTGGCCGCACTCAAACTCGGCGGAAAGTGGAGAGCAGAGCTTGGAGTGTCTTAATACTAGGTTCCCTCTGCCTACCCTACAGTATGCGGGATACAGCGTGAAGCTGATTTATTATTAACTATTTTATTTATGAAGCGATTCAATAAAAAACAAAAACTAAATGTTAGGGGAAGTTTACAAAAATACAATAGTGAATTTAAATCGGTTAAGCCGTTTCTAAGATTAGAGTGCAAACACGTACATACTAACAGATAAAAAAAATAAAAATAATTGTTTTGAGGTGTATTATATTGATAAATGCCTTTAAAAATATATTTTCCCATCTATCTTTTATATACAGACAGCGATCAGTTACAATTTTATTATACGAATAGATATGTATGTAAATAATATTTACTAAATAACAGATTATACACACTCCGGCCCTAAAATAATATTTATGGTAAGAATTTCTATATTTGCAAATCTGAAGTTTGTTAAGCTTCACTCTGAATCCCACATATCGTAGGGCAGGCAAGGGGAACCTAGTGTTAAGAGTTACCGCCGAATTTTCAAGGTATCGCGTGTTGAGTGGCGGAACTCACCGCCGTGCATTTGCTTTGGTCCCAGAAAATATAAATAAATAATAATTTAAAATATATATTAAAAAAACAGAACAAACAAGATAAAACACGGTGTCGCACATAAATCCCGAAGTAATACAAGATCTTATTAGAGTCGGCCTCACGTATAAATGAAGGGCCGCTACGTGGTCGCATTCCGTAACAAAATAATTACGTTATTTTGTCTCAAATTGTCCATACGGCCCTGCACGCTTCGAGGTTTTTACGACTACCCTAACTTTACATATGCAAACGAAAACCAACCATATTTTAATTTAATAAGACATATAATTATATATTAAGTGGAATTTAGGGAAATAGTGTTATGATAAGGACTTTAAGTTGTAGTTAAAACTATTATTATATACATTTGTATATAAGTTGAGCCAAAACTACTTTTAATTTAGTTAATGTATTATAATTAAAATTAACTTATTCATATTATTGTTATAGCCCTCTATAGGATTTAGTTAGTTTCATACAACTGTTTATTATTAATTTATAATGTAAAATAGTTTATAAAGTTGCGTGTGTTTTTTTAAGTACTTACGAACGATTAACGACATTGTGGCATCATTTAAAATGATTATTTTACACAATAGATGTCGGTTCGAATCCTATTCTTGGGAGTTATTTAATAGTAATTTGATCTTATTGAATTTCTATGGATAGGGGATCTTAGTGCCTATCCATTTCACTCTCTGGAGGCAAGAGTTGAAGAAGAGCAAGAGAACCTTGTATTAGGACACTGTTACCCAATGTTCGCCAAATCTTCAAGACGTTGCATGTAGAATGGCGGAACTCAATTCTACGCTTTATCTAGGTATATTAATAGTAGAATATCTCTTGGGTGGGTATCAAACCCACAGCAGTCGCTTTCCCGCTGAGCCACGACGGCTTTAAATTAAAAATATTAATTATTGAAATAAATTTTCACACTTTAAAATTGTCAAATGAACATAAAACCACCCGTCTCTCGGAAGACAGTTCTGCTGAGAAGAACCGGCTAGAAATTTCAATATATAATTTTAGACAAGGTTACTTACATTTACTAAGGTTCCCCTAAGTAACGTAAGGTATTACGGCAGGTCATGCATCAGCAGTTATGCATCTCAACATAAACTGGAGTGTG
The DNA here is from genome assembly GCA_013403705.1 of Heliconius hermathena. NCBI lineage: Eukaryota > Metazoa > Arthropoda > Insecta > Lepidoptera > Nymphalidae > Heliconius > Heliconius hermathena. The sequence continues at coordinate 74,807 of JAAIXJ010001813.1, read as the reverse complement.
CTGAAATAGCATCCATCAAACTATTATATTCTAGACTCGAGTAATCCTAGTGTCATCGCTGGTTGTTCGTAAATATAGTACCTAGGCACCGATGAAACGTGTGTGTTATATGGCTGCTAGATTAAAGGCGTTTGTTGTTTATAATATATTTATTATTTTTTTTTTTTGTTATTTTTGTTTTCACGAGTCATGGGTATGGGGCTCGTTTGTAAATGTACCTTAATTCCACTTTCAACAGTCTCGTTGCTTGTTAACATAATAAACAAATAATTATTATAAATATTATTATATTTTCAATATATTATATTTCTGCTTCTGTAATCGATATATAAACTGACCTGATTATTTTTTTTTATATCTTTTATTTCGATTTTTCTATCATTTTATTATTTGTAGAGATGTATAAAAAACCAGTGTAACACGAGAGGGAACCCAGTCTTAAGACACTCCGTTCCCCATTTTCCGCTGGATTTTATATAAATTTTATTATAATATCTTATTAAGATTATTATTGTTTTGGTTTTTTAAAATTACCGTTTTCACTTTCCGTCTCTTGAAGAGACAATATGTGATGGCTGATTTTTTAAATGTGATTTTGTTTTAAATATTAATATTTTGAGCCCAGCCGTGGCGCAGGGGCACAAAGTGTGACTGTAAAACCGATTGCTTGTGAGTTAGATCCCCACTCGAGGAGATTAAATATTTACTTAAATTCATATTTTCCATTCCTTCGCTCTGGTGTCGCAATGCCTCCAGAATTGGACAGAATGTGGGGAACGGAGTGTCTTAACACTAGGTTCCCTCTGCCTACCCTGCTGTGTGCGGGATACAGCGTGAAGCTGATAAAAAATATATAAATCTTTTCAACCAGTAAAGATAGAATATCAATCGTTCTATAAACAGCTATACCAATGGCCTGAAGACATATTTTTTATGTTAACTAAAAACGCGGCGTACATAATTTCGTGTGGAGAGCCATAACTGTCGCAGCGTGCATAGACAGGAAGATTGATTGCTTCTTTCTAGCAAACTGTTTTAACGCTTTTAGCTAAACAAACATTTCAAGTATAATGCATAAATTCTATGAAATCTTACTTTTTGTTTTATTTCTCAAATAAAAGTTTTCATGATTTATTAGAGTGTTTCACTTTAAACATTATGTCTTTGATTGAAAAAATATAAAAGATCTTCTCAGAGGTAGTCTTAGCGCAGGGGCACAGCGTACGTGCGTACTGGCAACGTGATGCAGGTTCGATTCCCACTCGGGGGCATTAAATATATAATATTTTAATTTCTTCACTCTTATAGCTAGGGCAAAGTGCAGAGTTGAATTCCGCCACTCAACATGCCTCCAGAATTCGGCGAAAAAATTATGCCGAAAAGGGAAGCGTTTTGTTGGAAATGGAGTGATAAAACACAAGGTTCCCAGTCTCCTCTGCCTACCCTGCAATAAGAGGTATGAACCGTGAAGTAAATTTATCTGTTATTTTTCTGTTTTAAAATGAAAATTTTTGATTTTCAAAAAGTTTATATAATTTATGTTTGAGATATATTATGATAAATTAAACTTAGAGGCGATCAAAGCGCCATGCGACAACGTCTCCGTCATCGACGGTTGTGGGTTCGTTTTCCACTAGAGGTAATGACAGCATTTAATTTATTTTCACTTCCCCACTCTGGTAGCCGAAGCACTACTTTAAGTTCCACCACAATTCGCAATATTACGAATACTTGTCCGAAAAAAGGAAATGGAGTGTCTCATCACTAGTTTCTCTCTGATATCCTGCTATGCGGGAAAAGGCGTTAAGTTGCTTTAAAAAAACATAATTTAACAAGTATGTATACATATGAGGCCGGTCGTGGCGCAGCGGCACGAGGTGTGACTGCAAAACCGACTGGTTGTGGGTTCGATCCCCACTCGAGGAGATGAAATATTTACTTAAATTTATATTTCCATTTCTTCGCTCTGGTGTCGAGGTTAAGCGCGGCGTTGAGTTCTGCCACTCAACACGCAATGCCTCCAGAATTCGGCAGAAAGTGGGGAACGGAGTGTCTTAACACTAGGTTCCCTCTGCCTACCCTGCTGTGTGCGGGATACAGCGTGAAGCTAATTTAATAATTTTAATTTTTTATGTATACATATACTTAGTTATAGTAAGACAGGTACCAGAAGTCAGTAAATTAAATCATTTAGCCGGTTAATTTCACGTTACTGTGTTGGCTAATGTGCGGAAATGGGGGTGCATACGAAATAAGAACAGCGAAGCCCTTGCAGATTTTCTCTTTCCCACAAACCGCTGTATCGGTTTAAAGGCAAAATGTATTTGTATTTTGGTCTGTTTTAAAAATGCAATAGTTTTACCACGTATGTATGTATGTATGTACGAGTGCGACTATGTATGTATGTAGGTATCGCATACCTCAAATTAATAATTAAACTTTTGTTACCTACGCTTTTTATGGGGCATTGTGGGATATAAGTGGGTAAAATTGTGATTTATTTGCTATAAAATATCTTTTTTTTGCTTCACGCCGTATATTGCATATAGAGGCTAGTCTGGGTACAAAGTGTGAATGTAAACGCTAGTGGTTGTGGGTTCGATCACCACTCGAGGAAATTAAATATTTATTTAAATGTACATTTCCATTTCTTCACTCTGGTGTCGAGGCAAGTCGCCACGTTAAGATCCACCACGCAACACGCAACGCACCCAGAACTTGGTGGAAAGTGGGGAGTGTCTTAAGACTAGGTTGCCTCTGCCTATCCTGTTGTGTACAGTACAGCGTGAAGCTGATTTATTTTATTTTATTTATTGCGTGCTTAGTGGTGGAATTCAACGCCGCATTTTGTCTTGTTAGAAGAGTAAGAAAAATAAAAAGAATATATTACGCGTTAAGCCTAGGCTAATTAAAATAAATAAATCAGCTTCACGCTGTATCCCACACACTGCAGGGTAGGCAGAGGAAACCTAGTGTTAAGATACTCCGTTTCCCACTTTCTGCAGAAGAGGAGGCTTCTGGAGGCATTGCGTGTTGAGTGGCAGAACTCAACGCCGCGCTTGTCCTCGACACCAGAGCGAAGAAATGGAAATATAAATTTAAGTAAATATTTCATCTCCTCGACTGGGGATCGAACCCACAACCAGACGGTTTTAAAGTCACACTTTGTGCGCCCCTGCGGCACGACTGGCCTCAAATAATTAAAATATTTTATTAAAAGGGAAAGGGCTAATTAAAATATTTTATAAATTATTTAAATTAAGCTTTAACAATAAAATATATGTACCTACTAAGATTACATCAATATGGCATCGTGGAGAAGTTGACATAAGGCGTGGTAAAAGCGACTCCACTCCAAGTACCTTACAACCTTACCGTACAGATTGTAAGCTCAGTGGTTGTAGGTTGAATACCCATACGTGGGAATATTTTAAATTTGTAATTTAAATTATTTTCACATTTTAAAACAGGCAATATCTAGAAAATTTGGAGTGTCTTAACGCATCCTGGTATAAAGAAACCTAAAGCTATAACATTCAAGATATTTTGCGTTCAGAATGTTACAGACATTCTGAACGCAAAATATCTTGAATGAAATACGGCGCACAACACCGTGACATTGAACGAAATTATTGCTAGCAATGTTACTTGACACAAGGAACTGGCAGCGACGTAATGCAATATGCTCTCAGATCGGACACTAGGTTCAGAGAGACAGCTTCCAATTTATTGCAAGACAGCCCCTAGTATTTCATATTGAATTTTATATTTACTAAAGATTTGCAAATCTGAAAATGGCAAATGGTATGTATATAAGTATTATATTTATATTTTATCTGACTGTTGTAGGCCAGTCGTGGCGCAGGGGCACAAAATGTTAGTTACACATAAAACCGTATGGTTGTGGGTTCGATCCCCACTCGAGGAGATGAAATACTTATTTAAATTTATATTTTCATTTCTTCGCTCTGTTGTCGAGGCAAAGCGCGGCGTTGAGTTCTGCCATTTAACACGCAATGCCTCCAGCATTCGGCAAGAAAGTGTGGAACGGAGTGTCTTAACACTAGGTTTCCTCTGTCTACCCTGCTGTGTGCGAGAAAGCGAGGTTCTCGACTCAACTCGACGTGCATGAATGATTTATTTAAATTTTCACGCGCCGGAAAGAGATCACAGCGCGGTGTTGAGATCCGTCACTCAACACGCAATATCTGGAAATTTGGGCGGTGAGGAATGGAGTGTTTTATTACTATTTTTTCTATACTCCCTGCAATATGTAGGATAGAGCTAAAAATAAACTATTCTCATTATACAAGTACTTTAGTATGAACCGTTAGTACGAACGTCTAGAATTCATCGTAGCATAAATAGAAACTATAAATCAAGATAATTGTATTGAACTGATGTTAGAAGATACGTTTTCCAATGCTGTACACCTACCATTTGATCAAAGAGTATGTCGTAGATACAATATTATTATGATAAATATTATATTATAGATATAATATTATATTATATATTGAGGCCCGTCGTGGCGCAGGGGCACAAAGTGTGACTGTAAAAACCGACTGGTTGTGGGTTCGATCCCCACTCGAGGAGATGACATATTTACTTAAATTTATACTTCCATTTCTTCGCTCTGGTGTCGAGGACAAGCCGCGGCGTTGAGTTCTGCTATTCAACACAAAGAAAGAAAGTGGGGAACGGAGTGTCTTAACGCTAGATTCTCTCTGCCTATCCTGCTGTGTGCGGGATACAGCGTGAAGCTGATTTTATTTTTTTATTATATTATAGCATACACATTTCTATTTAAGATAAATGGAGATTAAATCTTCAAAGTATCTCGTACCAGGTTATTTTTATTATTATAATACGACCCGCTCGCGGCTTCGCCCGCAAGAAGTGCACAATTATTCTTTTACTAGTGGTTAGGCCACTAGTAAAAGAATAATTGTGCACTTCTTGCTTGTGATCCCATTGCATAAATCTACAGGTATCTGTTTTTTTAATAAAATTTATTTTTAAAATTGATACATGATAGTAGAATAGATTACACCAGGGTTGTCTGAAAATATCTTCCCCTAATCACCTTTAATTAAATTTATGGTAATATGTTTTTGCTGTAAAAGTGCACTCATATGTTCTGTATGTTTTTTACGTGGATCCAAGTTTTGAAAGAAAATCGCATATAGAATTAAAAAAAAAATAGTAGTCACCTCTTAGTCTGCTGCAACTCCAGGGTTGTCAGGTTTAAACAGGTCACTTAATTTTAAATGAAACTAATTTAACCGGATTAATCGCGTATATTTAAGATTTTACATTTTGGAAACTCGACTTTTCGAACATATTGCAGTAGTCCGTGGTCACGGGTAGACTGACCATGTCAAAAAATAGTGAGTCTACCCGTGACCACGGACTACTTAGGTTTTTTAAGTAAATTATATATCAAATTAAAGCTTATTCTATTCTCAATACTATAATACACGATTGTCTGTAAAATAACTGCCGCAAGCAGAGATTGCCATCATTTAAATTGTTATTCCGGTTCCGGTTGACTATGAGAATAGATGATGAAGTGGGCGGTTTGCCTTATGTTTTAAAGAAAAATAATATGTAATAGAAAGTTAATCTTAAATTCAATCTTTCCAAAAATCTTAATAAATTTTTTTTTAAAATATCTTTATTTTTCTTGTCCAAAAACTTTGAAATCTAAAGAATGAATAATAAATAAAAAATAAATCAGCTTCACACTGTATCCCGCATACTCCAGGGTAGGCAGAGGGAACCTAGTGTTAAGACACTCCGTTCCCCACTTTCTGCCGAATTCTGGAGGCATTGCGTGTTGAGTGGCAGCGTTCAATGCCACGCTTGGCCTGGACACCAGAGCGAAGAAATGGAAATATAAATTTAAGTAAATATTTTATCTCCTCGAGTGGGGATCGAACTCACAACCAGTCGGTTTTACAGTCACACTTTGCGCCTCTGCGCCACGACCGGCCTCAAGAACGAATAATAATTTGTACTTTATCCTTTATGTTGAATCTACCGAAACACCTACAAAAAAAATTGGCATCACGAAGTAAATAAGCATACTAAACTTATACATTATACATATATTAGAGAGCATATGGATGGAGTGTCGCGACAATTGCACGAACCAGCGCGGTACCCGATACGTAACGGCATTCTGTAGGATTGCTGCCTCGGGGATATATGACAAAGAATTCATGTTATACGATGTAGCGATGAGCGGAATTTGGTAGCTAGAGAGCCTTGACGCTTGACACTCTTTGATTTTACGGCCAAATCTGAAAAATACTTAAAGCCAAAAATACCAATATCAATTTTTTATATGTTTTCTGAAAAGTATTTTTCTTTTCTAAGGGTAGAGTAATACTTTAAAATTTGGTAAAAATATTTAAAAAATTGCATTCCCTCTCGCCAAAGAGATAATTCTTGGCAATTATCTTTGGGTAGCTGTAAATTTATACAAATATCCCTACCGAGATTTCGACGTAGCCCAATAAGAACGTATGGCTTAGTTGGTCAGTGCACTTGGACGCTTTCCAAGAGGCTCGTGTTCAAATTTCGCTACGTTCTACTTTTTATAAAAAAAAATCAGCTTCACGCTGTATCCCGCACACAACAGGGTACCCTACCATGGGAACCCTAGCATGGGAATCGAACTCAAGTCGCGAAGTCGCGTTTACAGTCACATTTTGTACCCCTGCATCACGACTGGCCTCTATAAACTTGTACCAAACCCCGATATGTAGCTAAGCTGATACCTAACAAGCATTACGAATGCAATAAGCTACCAAACAGAGTGTACGGCAGTTTTTAAAGTAGAAACAAAGTGCACTCTCACCTCTTTGGAAAAAAACCGTTTCAATATATTAAAGAGTAAGTTCAACTTTGCTTTATGAGGATATTGTGGCGCAGTGGTATAAGCGTGTGATTGTGGATTCGATTCCCGCTTGAGACAATGAAGTATTTAATAATTTCATTTTTTAGCTCTGGTAACAAGGCAAAGCGCGACGTTGAGTTCCGCCACTCATAACGGAATGATAACGGAATATGAATGAAACACTTTAACTACTCCAACTTATTGGAACCGATAACAAAAAGATGGAACTCATAACCATTGTTAAGAAATCGAAAATTGTGTTACGTTATTTAAAGAGCTTTGTTGCAATTTGTTGTCAATATCGGACGGTCTCAATAAAATATTAAATATTTCATTCCCCGAGTGGGAATCGAACCCACAACCGTTGGGTTTATAGTCACGCGTTGGTGCTTCTACGTCACGACGGCCTCTTATATAAAAATAAAAAAAAATAAATATTTCTTTGAAAACATAACAAAAATAAAACAAAAAAACATTTGAACATGGCCAGTTTTAACGCCATTGCAAACTTATACTTTTATTTTAAAGTATATCAATATTTTGAAACTCCTCTTCTAGTTTTGAAGACACCAATATAATAAACTATAAAGTTCCCGGAGTCAAGCGGTACTAACTTTCATTGCATAGAACATAAACTTGTCACTTTCTAAAATACTATATATTTCGAACTGTTATATCAGATAAGAAATTTCTCTGATTTTCTATATCGTAGGTATGTGTTAAAATTTAAGTATTTATAGTAGAGGAGGTGGATATGCTAAATTTCTGTTACAGAAGCGTCAAGGGGGCCGATTCGATTTCTGGAAGTTTGTGTGTGTTAAGTGTAAAATTAGAGCCGACTTAGTTTGTTGATAAAAACTAAAGTCGGCTCTAATTTTACACTTACATCACTCATTATTGTAATATATATAAAACTTATTGCTTTAAATTAATAAAATTGATTTTACATGCAACAAACAAATAAAAACGTTGTACATCAACGAAAAATAAGGATGTAGGAATGTTGCGAGAGATTGAGAAAGAAATCAGTCAGATTATATTTTTTCCATAATCCTTAAAGAATCCTTCAAAATAAAAAAAATCTATCGCCCTTGAGTATTTCAGTGTAAAGTTTTTTCTACAGCTTTGAGACTCACCATTTCTTTATTTCACCTTCAAATCGTCGAATTAATCAAATATACAATGCTCTGCATATAGCTAACTTACCTTGCCTTAATTTTTTCTGAGTATCAATTTTTTGAATTTTTCTGAGTTTTGTTTTTTTTACTAATCTGATGGACTGTCCTCAACGTACTGACCTTATAAAGGATTTGTATATGGTAGGGGTACACTACAGGGTACAAAATTTCTCCCATATGATTTTCTGAATATTTTTCATTTTCTCGCTCTGGTAAGAAGACAAAACGCGGCGTTGTGTTCCAACACAGCACACAATGTTTCATAAATGAGACGGAGACTAGGTTCCCTCTGCCTATCTTTCCATATGAGGGATACAGCGTGAAGCTACTCAATAAAGGCCACTACTATTTCAAACCAATTTAATTTACATGTTCCAAATAGAATTAACAACATTTTCGTATAATTAACTTTAAACGTCACTTCAACAGCAATTTGTCGTAAATCCAGGTTGAAAGATCAGTTGAAATACGTTCGGATTCAGAAGATTGCAGGATTTTTGTGTGAGCCACGACCTTACATTATCAACACCTCGCCGGCTTGTGGGCTCAGGAGATCAGTAGACTTTTTTCTGATTTATATGAATTAAATGATGTTATCTAATGAGAAAGTTCCTATTTTTTTATTTAACCAATATTTTATATTAGTGAGATTTAAATACTATTTATATAAAAAAAAAATAGGTATTTATAAGGAGATATTTAGAAATATATGAAAAATAAAGAAAAAAAAAATCGCAAAAATTCAAGACTTTACGTGTAGAGCGGCGGCACTCAACGCCGCATCATCTTAAACCGAAGCGGGAAAACGAAAACCAATTAATTATTAGCCACCGTGTCTACATTCAAACGCCGTTCCATTGCGCCTCATCGTTGATAATGAAGTGCCTATTAATTTCTTTACACGTGTGTGTAAGCAAAATGGTGCCATGACTCCATATACAACACGTGCTGTAAAATTTTCATTCACTATATAAAATCTGGAAACATTCCGCTCCCGGTGAAAAGATAATTTTGTGAAATAACAGCTTACACAATGAAATCGTAAAGCAGCTTTCGAGGAACGCGTCGTTTAAATGTTGTAGAACTAAGCTTTTGTCCAGATTTTGTGTGACGTAACAGCTTTATTACAATTAGTTACTATTTATAACATATTTAGAGGCCAGACGTGGCGCAGCGGCACAAAGTGTGACTGTAAAACCGACTGGTTGTGGGTTCGATGTCCATTCGAGGAGATGAAACATTTACTTAAATTTATATTTCCATTTCTTCGCTCTGGTGTCGAGGACAAGCGCAGCGTTGAGTTCTGCCACTCAACACGCCATGCCTCCAGAATTCGGCAGAAAGTGGGGAATGGAATTAACAATTTTTGTCTGATTAATGTTTTAAATTGGATTGATCGGTAAGAAGAGAATTGATAGATAAGGCACAAACGCGGCTACGTCCGCTCAACTTTATTATTGTTTTATAGCCAGATTAGAAAAAATCTCTACATAGATAATATTGATTAAAATAAATAAATCAGCTTCACGTTGTATCCTGCACACTGCAGGGTAAGGAAAGGGAATCTAGTGTTAAGACACTCTGTTCCCCACTTTCCGCTGAATTCTGGAGGCATTGCGTGTTGAGTGTCAGAACTCAACGCCGCGCTTGTTTTCGACACCAGAGCGAAGAAATGGAAATATAAATTTAAGTAAATATTTCATCTCCTTTACCAGTCGGTTTTACAGTCACACTTTGTGCCCCGGCGCCACAACTGGCCTCAACTATTATTATTTATAATATTATATTGTTATGTGGGAATAATAGGATTACAGATAAAATTTTACAAACACCCCAGCACTGCAATGTTAAAGAACGAAACAAAATAATTGTTCATTTTTACAATTAAATCGAACCGAGAGGACTTGGACGCGGATCGTTGGAGCAAAAAAATCCGTTGTTTATATACCATTTCAAGTAGTCTAGTTTCCAGCACTATGAAGTCGAAAGTTTTTTATGAAAAAAGCGTCGATAACGGCACGGTAGGTTCGTTCAAATTTTGGACTCTTCTATTGGGTCGAGTAATATTTTTGAACTAATAGTCGCGTAGTCGTAAACTCAAAATTGTTTCAACAACAAAGTTGCTCCATTGTACGGCGTTGCTATTGGAAATCGGTGGCCTGATTTAAATTTCATGGCGTATTCGGTACAACGCCTCGTATTAGAAATGCCTTTTTTATTGGTAACGTATTGTAAAATTGAAATATGAATCGAAAGGCTAGGAATGTAAATAGATAATTGATTAAATTCACGTCTAAGTTAAAGAGAAAAGTTATATGTTCAGATGATTGAATTGATGTTAAAAATTTTGAACCCGCGCCTCTTGGAAACCGTCCCAGTGCTTTGACCACTAAGCTGTACATTCTCATCAAACTACTTCGAAATTCTTATACGCTTGTTACAACTTATTTATATTATTAGTAAATCTGTAGGAAGATTTTCACAAATTTTTGCTACCCAAAAATAATTACTTAGAATTATCATTTTACAAGAAAGAATGCTATATTTTAATTACTTTAAAGTTTTTAAATTAATGGAATTTCTTAACATTATGTTCTCAGATTTCCTCTGCCTATCTTGCTATGTGCAGGATAAAGAGTGAAGCTAAAAAAAAGCGCCAGAAAATCTTGTGGGGAAAAACCTTGAACCTTGTAGTGTACCCCTACCATATAGGAACCATTCATATAGGGTAGTGCGTTGGAGGCAGCCCATCAGATTAGTAAAAAAAATCGATCCTCAGAATTACTCGAGTGCGTCAGTTTAAGGCAAGATAACCTAGTTACATGCTGTAGTAGTAGTGTATAGTGTAGTGTTTTTGGGTAGCAAAAATTTGTGAAAAACTTCCTACAGATTTACTAATAATATAAATAAGTTGTAACAAGCGTATAAGAATTTCGAAATAGTTTGATGAGAATGTACAGCTTAGTGGTCAAAGCACTGGGACGGTTTCCAAGAGGCGCGGGTTCAAAATTTTTAACATCAATTCAATCATCCGAACATATAACTTTTCTCTTTAACTTAGACGTGAATTTAATCAATTATCTATTTACATTCCTAGCCTTTCGATTCATATTTCAATAATCTGAGAATTTGAGCGTGGAATAAAAAAATACGTGACTCAAAGTTGTAAAAGAAACGTTACTTCAAAATACTAGAGCGCGATTGTTTTTTTTTTATTTTGAAGGAAATCCTTTAAGGATTACGGGAGAAATATAATAAAGACACGTTTTAACAATTACATTTACGTGTGTTTAAACTTTACTTTTCCACTGAAACTGCTACATCCCCGTCTAATATATACCAAACAAATATAGAGAAAATATATANTTTCTCTCATACTTTTATCCTTAGCTGAGGCTTTATAATCCTGCCATGCTTTCTTTTTTCTTTTTATAGCAGTTTCCACTTCATCATTCCACCATTCGTCGCGGTTTTTGGTAAAGGAAGGCTCTTTTCCCTTTACCACATACCTCTATTGCTGCTTCATACAATCCCTAAGGTTCTACCAGCATACTCCAATACTTTCATTTCCAGATTCGCTGCTGTCTAGCTTCTTGGAAACTCTTTCTTGATATTCCTCTCTAATCGGTGGATCTTGAAGCTTCTAGTTTCTTATGCGATAATTCGACTCCAAGTTTGGACACCTTGTGTAGTTGCGCCAACCTGCAAACAGACCCCTTATTCTAGCAACGACTAGATAATGGTCTGTTCCCAGCTCAGAATCACTAAACACTCGCGTGTCTATAACTTGGCTTCGAATACGCTGATGCACTAGGAATAAATCAATCATATTTTTCCCTTCCGCTCGCTCCCATGTACACATGTGAATTTATTTGTGTTCAAACGTCGTGTTTGCCACAAAAAAAATCCTTTTCTTGCAAATTTCCAATATAAGCTTTCTAGTCTCATTTATTTTCTTGTCACCATACTGACCACTCCCACCCCCTCCCTCGTAACCGCTTCGCGCAGTTCCGATTCAAATCGCCACATATTATTAATTTTTCATTCCCTCTAACGCTATCTAGAACATCCCTGACACTCTCCCAAAACTCCTCGAGTTCGCTTAATAGAGCTGTGGATACTGGCGCATACTTAACTAACAAGAATACTCTTGTTAACCCCAGCTTGAAGCGAACCCAAAGCAGTTTCGGGTTGATCGCCTTGTATTCAACTGCTGCACTAACCAATCGAGAGGACAATAACACCTACACCTTGACAGCCCCGCTCGCTCTCTGGTACGCCGGCCCAGAAAGCGACCCGATTGCCCGGCAAATCGGTCGTGTCATTGCCCTTTCGCTTGGTCTCTGTCACACAAACGACATCCAAATCTCTATCATCCATCACATCTAATAATTCATTCATCTTTTCTTCCATCCCTCCTCTTACATTCCACGTAGCTATTTGTAGCTCCGTCCTCCACCTCCCGCCGTTCCGGACATGGCGTGTTGGGTGGCGGTCCCCAACGCCGCATTCGTCGCCACTTGACACACCAGCGGGGACGCACTGGTGCGCGTCGCCTTGGGGGGACGCGCACCAGTGCGTCACGCTGTATCCCGCACGCAGCAGGGTAGGCAGAGGGAACCTAGTGTAAGACACTCCGTTCCCCACTTTTTGCCGAATTCTGAAGGCATTGCGTGTTAAGTGGCAGAACTTAACGCCGCGCTTTGCCTTGATACCAGAGCGAAGAAATGGAAATATAAATTTAAGTAAATATTTCATCTCCTCGAGTGGGGATCGAACTCACAACCAGTCAGTTTTACAGTCACACTTTGTGCCGCTGACAACTGGCCTCATACAAACATGAAATTAAAAAAAAAGCTCAAAGTTAAATTTAAACCATCTCCAACACTAAAAACAAAACTAAATATAATAAATAATATTACATTCATTAAAACACAATCACACAAAATCATAATAAACAAAAACGAGACAAAATTTCACAAACAATAAAACAGAAACCGTCTGGACAACAATGATTCCTTCATCACAAACGTAAAAAGGAATAACTAATTCAAAACAAAATTCTGAACAATGTCTATCTACATTCGCAGTTCAAACAAGTTAGACACTTGGAGGCCTGCTTTCTGAAAGTTACAGACGTGGCCTTATCATTTTGAAGTAAGACTTGAGACCCCAGTTTCTTAGGAAAAGGTAATTGCCGACGAAGTGATTTATTTGAAGAAGCACTGATAGTACAACTTGACGTCTTTGAAGAGTGTAAATTAGATTTTAATGTGGAATTCTGTCTTTTACTTTTGTCATTTAATGTAATTTTGATCTTTGCTTTTGGTTTCGAGTTTGTTCGCTCCGGATTGTTGCAATTGTTTGTCAAATGGCCAAAGTGGCTTTTGGTTAGATGGTCTTTATATTCATATAAATATTGAGTATTTATTAATATTGTTTAGTATTTATTTATACTAAATTTATTCGTATCCTTTAGCTCATTTTTTAAGCAGAGTAGGCAAAGGGAACCTGGGAACCTAGTGTTAGGACATTTTGTTACTATTAATAACCTTTTGGTCCCTATATGAATCGCGAGGTATTGCGTTTTAAGTGGAACACAGCGCCGCGCTTTGCTTAGCTACTAGAACGAATAAATGAAAATATTATGTGTATTATTTTCCCAAGTGGAAATCGAACTCAGAACCGTCGCGCTTAGAGTCGCACGCTTGTGCCCCTGTGCCATGACGACGTTATTAGTAAATTAAAATAAATAACATATTAAATCAGCTTCACGCTGTATCCCGCACACAGCAGGGTAGGCAGAGGGAACCTAGTGTTAAGACACTCCGTTCCCCACTTTCTGCCGAATTCTGGAGGCATTGCGTGTTGAGTGGCAGAACTCAACGCCGCGCTTAGCCTCGACACCAGAGCGAAGAAATGGAAATATAAATTTAAGTAAATATTTCATCTCCTCGAGTGGGCATCTAACCCACAACCAGTCGGTTTTACAGTCACACTTCGTGCCGTGCCGTGCTGCGCTACGACTGGCCTCGTCATTAGTAAATTTAAACATTAAATTAGCTAAACTAATACTTGCTAAAAATACAAAGATCTGTAATATACCAGCTTCACGCTGTATCCCGCACACAGCAGGATAGGCAGAGGGAACCTAGTGTTAAGACACTCCGTTCCCCATTTCTGCCGAATTCTGGAGGCATTGCGTGTTGAGGGACAGAACTCAACGCCGCGTTTAACCTCGACACCAGAGTGATGAAAATGGAAATATAAATTTAAGTAAATATTTCATCTCCTCGAGTGGGGATCGAACCCACAACCAGTCGATTTTGCAGTCACACCTCGTGCCGCTGCGCCACGGCTGGCCTCAAGATTTATAATAAAAGGGTAAATAATTGTTTATACGTTTTCTAAATAAATATGGAATAACACAAATTATAAAAATATTCCCTATATTGTAATAAAAATTAAAAAAAAAAAATAAAATAAACTTACACCAATACCGTTCTATACACAGAAATAAAAATTCGCAATCGAAAAACCACTAACTAGAATTGCATCAAAACAAAAAATTTTACTTTCAAAGCATATTTTTGAAACAAATAAAAAACATTTATAGCATTTTCTAAATAACACCTCAGTATAGTATATTATTTGAGAATACCGTCGAAAATTGAGCGCCAGTCGTGGCTCAGGTACACGAAGCGGACAGGTTATGGGTTCGATTCCCACTCGGGGAAATCAAACAAAAGATTCCTCATCTGTCACTCGTAACGGTTAGACGTTCAAATTCAAACGCTAGAGAACAAAGAAGTTAAATTATGGCAAAGTGTACTCATTGCTCTAAATTGATAGCGAAAAAGAATCCTGGACTTGAATGTAACAAGTGTAGTGCATGCTACAGCGATATGCTCAAGACTAACAGCAAAACAACTAAATTCTCTGAGATCAGCAGAAAATTTAGAGTGGACGTGCCGTGACTGCTTTCAAAAATCACCTCGAAAAAGCTCATTTATTACACTACAAGAAGAAGGAGAGGACGACGAAGAAGTACAAAATCAAAGCTATTATCCATTCGACATGAAAAAACTACTTAACGATTTAACAACGGAAATAAACAAAATTATTAAAAAGGAACTAAGGGAAACAAATACAGCTCTCCAATACTGCAGCGATAAAGTAGACGAATTTCTCGAGTGCATGGAAGCTTTCAAGGACAAAGTAAAACAATTAGAAAAGAAAACCATGGATTTAGAAAATAAATATAAATCAACTGAAAATAAAATTGGTGCTTTAGAACAACGTTTAAATGAATATGAACAAAGAGAATTAAATAAAAACATTGAAATAATTGGAATACCTTATCTAGAGAACGAAAATTTAGAAGAAATATCAAAAGCGATAGCGAAAAAATTACACAAAGACGTTGCAGATATAAAAAAAATCAAGCGGGTATCCACACCACCTGGAAGATTAGGTAAAATAAAATTTGAAATATATGATGAAATTAAAAGAAGTAATTGGATTAAAGAAGCAAAATCGGCTCAAATCTATGTTGACAATATACTAACAACAACAGGCAACAAAGAAATACATGGACATATTTATATAAGAGAAGAATTAACTTACTATAACAGAATTCTTTTATGGAACGCAAAACAAAGGTGTAAAGATAAATTTAAATTTGTATGGTGTAAGGAAGGGAAAATATTTGTAAGAAAATCCGAAAAGAGTAAGATTTTTATTATTAGAAATGATGAAGACCTGAAGGAACTATTGAAGTAAGGAAGTGATTTTTTTTTTCTTTTCTGTTCGTTATGTCGATATAAATGTAAATAACTTTTATTAAAATGGCTTCTAGTATAACATTGAGTAATATTACAGAGATCTATGATTGTGTAGATATTAACGAATATTTTGAGCATGTCTCTAAAAATAACAATAATTTAACTTGTATCCACATTAATATAAGGTCAATTATTAAAAATTTTGTCCATATAGAATTAATTGTCGCCAAGGCTAAAAGAAGTATAGATGTTTTAATATTAAGTGAGGTAGGTGTAACGGAAAATCTTAGTACATTATTTTACTTGGAGGGTTATAGTATGTATACGCAGTTACGTAATGGTCGTAAAGGAGGTGGAATTATTATGTATATTTTAAAGAAGCATAAATTTAAATTAAATAATCACATAACTAAATATTTCGAATGTATCACTGGGCAACTAATAACACCTTCAAAGCGAATTATGTATCTGTGCGCTGTTTATAGACCTCCATCGTATAATGCTTTACACTTTATCCGAGAATTAAATTGTGTATTAAATATTATACCAGATAGAGATTTAATAGTTTTGGGTGACATAAATATTCTTCGTTCATACAATAACATTCGTACACACTATCTTAATTTAATGAGTGAGAACGGACTTGAGTGTGCGATCTCCGATTATACTAGAATAGAAGCTACAAAAGATTACACGTCCAAAACTTGTATAGATCACATCTTTCTGAGATCACACACACAAGAAGCGGTAAGCGCGGCTGTCGGAACAGTACTGGCAGATCATAGACTTACGATTATAACTTGTTTAGAAGCAAGCAATATACAGGCTGTTTTAGAATATAAAATAAAATATAATAATAAAATTATACAAAATGAATTTAAAAAAGTTAAGTGGGAGAGTATATGCAATACGGATTGTCCAAATACACTATATAAAGAATTAAAATTAAAAATTTTAAAATGTTATGAAGCGGGAAAATATAAAGTAAAAATAAACAATTCTAAACGAAATAAACAAAAATGGTTAAATTTTAAAGTTATAAAAGTATGTAAGGAAAAAGATAGTAAATTTAAGGAATGGAAAAATAATATTAATAACAGGATATTAAAGCTTGAGTATACTAAAATAAGAAACAAATGTAATAAAATTGTACATCAGCAAAAAAACCTAAGTATTCAAAATGAAATCAGATTACATAAACACAATCAACGAAAAATATGGGAAATACTGGATAGAATAACAGGTAGAATTAAAGAATCACTAAATAGTGTAATTTTAAAAGCCTTTGATAAGGATGCTACTAAAACAATTGTCAATAATTTTGCTCATGAGTTCAATAAAAATGTTAAAAATGTAATCTTGAAATGCAATACTCCACTATTAGACAAGAATTAATACAGACACTCGACAAATATGTCGATCAGATTTAAAAAAGCCGAAAAAAAGGATATATGCAAAATTATAAATAATATTAAAACTCAAAAATCTGCAGGTGTTGATAATATAAGACCCCTCGATATTAAGTTTATCTCTACAAAAATCGCACAAGTCATATGTAGGTTACTCAATACAAGTGTTTATTCGGGCTCTTACCCCGACGACTTAAAAATTGGAGTAGTTAGACCAATTTTCAAAAAAGGATGTAAACAAAATTATAATAATTATCGCCCTATTACAATTTTGCCTGTAATAGACAAAATAATTGAAAAATTTGTATCTACTCAAATACACAAATTTTATAAAAATAATAATATACTAGCTTGTCAACAATTCGGCTTTCAATCCAATAAAAGCACAACACAATTACTATCTGACTTAACTAACTACGTCAATGCAAGCTTCGATAAGAAAAAACATGTTCTAATGGTGTTCATAGACTATAGTAAAGCCTTCGACATCCTGCAGCATAATATTTTAATTGAAAAATTAGAAAATACAGGTATTCGAGGACCCTTGCTAAGATGGTGTGAAAATTACTTAGCAAATCGAGCATAATATGTCGTTAAAGTAAATACCCAATATAGTGAAAAATTTAACGTTACTGAAGGCACAGCTCAAGGTTCAGTATTAGGCCCCCTTCACTATCTAGCACATGTTAATGATTTGCAGCATATAATAAGTAAAAGTCAATTGTTCCAATATGCCGATAACACTTGCCTGGTGGCAGCAGACACAGACATCAAGACAGCTGTGAAAAATTTACAATATGACTATAATTTGCTCTGTAAATGGTCACATGACGTAGGTTTAGTAATAAACTCACAAAAAACAAAACTGCTGCATATATGCTCAAGCCACAACAGAGTATTGGAAGAGTACAAAATTATATCTCACGACCACGATTGTATGCATCGTAATAATATAACGTGTAACTGTAAGGTCATCGAAAAAGTTGAGGAACATCTATACTTAGGGGTTATTATAGACAAGAGATTTAATTGGGACAGACATATTGAATATATATGCAATAAACTACGACTTAATACAGCAAAACTGTATTTAGTAAAAAACAAACTACACTTCAAAAGTAAATTACAACTATATACATCTTTAATGGATAGCATAATTGCATATGGGCTCAGTAGTTACGGTAGGACATTCAAAACTCATCTTAATAAAATTTATAATATTCAATTAAAAACACTAAAAATGATAGCACCATCGTCAGTTAGACAAAAATTCTACCACAATGAATATAAACTTTTTCAATATTGCAAGGTTTTACCAATACAAGATAAAGTAAAACATATTTTACTTAAAGAACATTTCTTTCATTACAACAGAAACTATAAAGAACACAAAATATTAACAAGATCAATTTCAAATAATACAATAGAAACAACTAGAGCAAACAATTTTTATGGTAAAAGGACATTAAATTATATAATCCCAAGACTTATTAATGAAGTACCTAAAACCCTTAAAGATAAAATTACTATAAATAATATAAAATACAAAATAAAAGATTTTTTCTAGTCAAATTAAAAAAAAAAACAATAATAATAATAATAAACAAATCTTTAAGAAATAATTACTATAATATAATAATAAACAAAAAAATATATATATATATATATTTCTTTTTCTTATAAATAAATTCTAAATATAAACGGAACATACTGTAGCTGGACATTTAAAACGTACGCGTAATTACAAATACGCGTCTTTTATCAACTTACCTCACAATGACACTTGTTGATATTTGATATTTTTTTATGTGTTAAAATTATCTGTAATTTGTATGCTTTTTGTTTTCTTTAACTTTATATACTTAGGAATGTGCAGTGGTCACACAAGCCTAATCGGGCTTAAGACCGCGAAGAAAATTATTGTTTTATGTAATATGTTTTAAATAAATAAAATAAAACATCTAATTTTTTTATTTGCTCACTCGGTGTCGAGGCAACGCCGCGCTTTGTTAGAAAGTTAATTTTAATTTACTAATGAGACCGTCATGGCGTAAGTGTACAAATGTGCGACTGTAAACTCGACGGTTGTGAGTTCGATTCCCACTTGAATAAATGAAATATTTAATATTTTAATTTCTTCGCTCTGATATCGAGGCAAAGCGCGAATTTAGCCGCCACTTAGCACGAAATGCCCACAAAAATCGATGGAAAATGGTAAACGTAGTGCCTTAACACTAGGTTCCCTCCGTCTACCCCGGTGTGCGGGATACAGTATGACGCTAAAAAAACGAATTCAAATAGCCATCCCGAATTATCGTTTCTCCCAACAATTTGTAGGATCGGACCGGAATTACGACCCAGAACATCGTATATTAAGCAGCGGGTGTTCATCTGTAACGTTAAGCTCACATCCGGATATAAATTCGCCCTCCGCTGCTATCAGATTCTTTAAGATTGTTGCCACATTTAGCTATAGTTTGGCCAATATTTTGTTGGTGTTACTAGATATTTATTTTTTCTATTTTTTACAATTTTATATATTCTTTTATAAAAAAAAAATCAGCCTCACGCTGTTTCCCGCACACTGGAGGGTAGGCATTTTCTTGTATATTCTAATATTCGATGTCTGTATAGAAATATTTTACAAAGATTTTTTTAAATTATATTATATAGGACATTTATATATCACAAATCAACGAAGCGGCACAGTACTTAGCTATGAATAGGCCGTTCCATTACACTAGTATTTAGTTTCATTTCGTTTATTTTTCGTCTTCGTCTATTTACTTATTATTGTGATTACAACTAGTTAAATTTTTACAAACCAGTCCTGGCGCAGAAGCACAAAGTGTGACTATAAAATCGACTGGTTGTGGGTTCGATCCCACTCGAGGAAATAAAATATTTATTTACATTTATATTTTTATTTCTTCGTGAAAGTGCATTGTTGATTTCCACCACTCAACACCTAAGTTCCTAAAAAAATAATTGAGGCCAGTCGTGGCGCAGCGGCACAAGGTGTGACTGTAAAATCGATTGGTTGTGGGTCCGATCCCCACTCGAGGAGATAAAATATTTACTTAAATTTATATTTTCATTTCTTCGCTCTGGTGTAGAGGTTAAGCGCGGCGTTGAGCTCTGCCACTCGACACGCAATGCCTCCAAAAAAACTCGGCGGAAAGTGGGGGACGGTGTGTCTTAACACTAGGTTCCCTCTGCCTACCCTGCTGTATGCAGGATACAGCGTGAAGCTGAAAATAAAATAATTTACAAGCTTTTCTAACTATATACACAAACAGACATATACAGAATTTATTGTAACTCATTGCTACTTAAAATTATTTTGCTTGAATTGATTATTTTGCTTACTATTTATAAGGTATCGACCCTTAAAAGGTTGACAGGGGTACCAGTAACAGAATATTGTTGACAGTTTGTGGGTTTTGGGTACAGAACCCTACTGTTACAGCCCTACTCAATAAATAGACGGAATTTCAAACTAAATTATTAATTAAAACGAAGCTTACCTGCCCCTTGACCAATAGTTAAAAGAAAATTGCCCACAGGTACTCTTTTATTTTTACTAACATTAAAGTTTTTTTTTACTACCACTAACATAAGTTAGTTGCACTTCCTTTTAATTACTAAGATTAAATGTTTAAGCTTTTTGACAGGCCTACAATGCAAAATTTTTCCAGTAGGTACTAGGTGATTTTTTTTTCTTAAGTAAGATATCACTGGTATAGTTCTAGAGGAGAGATCAGCCAGAAAAATGGGTCAGGTAATATAAAACACGGTGATGAGTTCCGCCACTCTTCAATGTCTCTGCCTAAATTGCTATGTGAAGAAAATGATAAATCTGATACAAGATAATATAAATCTGTTTTACAAAATAATAAAAAAAACTTACAATACTACTGTATCTTGCACATAGCAGGGTAGGCAGTGGGAACCTGGAAACCTGGTTTTAAGACACTCCGTTCACATTAAAACACTTCTGTTCTCCACTTTCCGCCGAATTCTATATATATATA
>JAAIXJ010001813.1:0-53397 GCA_013403705.1 Heliconius hermathena | reverse complement strand
TATATATATATTTATATATATATATATATTTCCTCGAATGGGATTTGAACCCATAACCGTTTATGAGAAACTCTCAAAATCTGTTTCAAATTTTTTTTTCCTATACATACAATATTTCTTACTACATAAAAACACTCAATAGCTCGTTCCCTAACAGCATGAGATCTCTCGTTAAGCAGTTCTTTATTGTTGGAACATTTTTCACAACTTCCACGGAACCCCACTGGGAGCATCTTAAGTGGTTTTTCAGGTTGCGCTCGAAGTGACTTATTTCCTGTAATGTAAAATCATTATAATTATATTTTTATTTAATATATAGCGACAACATGGAGGTTAAAATATTACTGAGAATTCTGTACATATTCAACGTTATTTATTATATAACCTGAAAGTAAAGTAAGACAAATGGAGCGGCAATTTTTGATCCATTGTTTGTTGAGTAGCGGAGCATAACACCGCGCTTCGTCTTATAATAGCGAGGAGATGACAACAAATCATTCCCGATTGCAAGCCTGTGGCTGTAAGACCGAGAATAACCTTTTTTATTATTACAAATAATTAACATTTTTCTGTATGCTCTTTCTTTACTAAGATTTAAAACAAATTTTCCAGTCAAGCATTAAAAAGCAAGAGTTTTAATTAAGCCAATTAAAAAAAACTATAAAAAGTTATTTATAATAAGAAATTATTCCATCGTACGCAGCCTTTGAAGCTTAAAGCTTTTTACCATTTAGTGGGGCAGAGGGAACCTAGTGTTAAGACACTCCGTTCCCCTTTTCCGCATAATTTCGCATAATAAGAGTGTTGTGTTTAATACGGTCTTCCTTCTAAACAAAAAAATATGGGTGCTATTATAAGGGTATATAAACAATGGGTACCATATTTCTAAAAATAAAAAAATTAAATTAGCTTCACGCTGTATCCCGCACACAGCAGGGTAGGCAGAGGGAACCTAGTGTTAAGACACTCCGTTCCCCACTTTCTGCCGAATTCTGGAGGCATTGCGTGTTGAGTGGCAGAACTCAACGCCGCGCTTAACCTCGACACCAGAGCGAAGAAATGGAAATATAAATTTAAGTAAATATTTCATCTCTTCGAGTGGGGATCGAACCCACAACCAGTCGGTTTTGCAGTCACACCTCGTGCCGCTGCGCCACGACCGGCCTCAAACCAGACCATATTTCTAAAAGAAATATTTCCCATAAGTTCTAAATAGTGTTTCTCAGTATGCTATAAATTAGATGACTACACGCTGTGATGGGAATTGTGAGATTTTATTTTCTTTTTTTTTGATTAAAAATACCACAGAATATATATTAATGTATAATGAAATAGGAAAAAAAATGTTATATAACTCAAAATTTTGAGTAGGGTGCATAATGCAACGAGTATTAAGTTAATGTATTGTTTTATGGTACAAGTTCCTCAAAAATTATTCGATTATACGCCCTACAAAGTACTATTATTGGATAATATTTTAGGAATTCTGCCCACAAAGTTGTTAGTTGAACAGACAGATATTTTTATAAACAATAAAATCCTAAATTCGCATTTGAACCCAAAATCACTGTTCATAGTCACTTACCCACAGCATCTTACAATAATTAATCTTATAATAATGTTTATATTACAGACTTCAATTACAAATTTTAATAATTACTGCGGAACAACTTCGACGGGGACTCGAAACTTTTATCAATATTACTCATCAGAATGTTGTATACGATATATAATTATAATGTCTTAAAACATAACAGAAAAAAACATCAATTCGGTTAGTTGGATTGCATTATTTTCATAATCATATAAATAAAATCAAAATAAATCAGCTTCACGCTGTATCTCGCATACAGCAGGGTAGGCAGAGGGAACCTAGTGTAAGACACTCCGTTCCCCACTTTCTGAAGCCGATCTCTGGAGGCATTGCGTGTTGAGTGACAGAACTCAACGCCACGCTTTGCCTCAATACTAGAGCGAAGAAAAGAAAATATAAATTTAAGTAAATATTTCATCTCCTCGAGTGGAGATGGAACCTATAACCAGTCGGCTTTACAGTCACACTTTGTGTCGCTGCGCTACGACTGGCCTCATAATCATATAGTGATGACAATACAAAGCGCAGCGTTGAGTTACAACACTCATCATGTAATGTCTTGAAAATTGAGTGCGTTGGCACTAGGTTCCCTCAGCGTACCCTGCTACTTTATGAATATTTATAAATACACCATTGAAAACAAATCTGTTGTCATTGCTTTACATTACGTGTTCTATTCAACCACTCAAATTGCCAACACTGCTACAATGTTTGTGTACAGGATTATTACCACCGCGAAATATTGTTGGATATCACACCTGAATGATAGAATTACAGAATATAATTATTCTGTTTAAACGTGAAAAGATTAAATCTGTACTAATTAAAAATTTAATTTATAAAAAGGGAATCTTTTCGACCTCTCTCATGAGAGAGGTCGAAAAGATTCCCTCTGCCTATCCTGCTATGTATGGGATATAGCGTAAAGGTGATTTTTAAACCAGTCAAGTGTGAGTTGGATTCGCGCAAGAACGGTTCCGTATTATTATCTATAAAACGCTAAAAAGTAATATATATTGTATCAATGAGAATCCCCCGTATATATTTGTTTTATTTCAATTTATTTACTTAATTATGGAGTGAAAAAAATAAAATAAAATAATAAAAACAATTAAAAGGAATTATAAATGTCTTCCCTAGTGTACGCTTGATAAAGCGAAAAGTTAAAAAATATAAAAATAGGTGTGCGTCTCGGGACGCGCGACAGAAATGGTAACATAAACTAATCAAAGTTGAAATATTTAATATTAAAATAAAATTGAATATTGAACTTGAGACTTTAAGCTTAGGTTATTATTTAAATTTTATGTATAACAGCAATAATAATTATTATTCTTTATTTGTAAGTTACGTAGGCTGCAGTTGGAGGGTTGAGAAAATATGATTTTTTATATAAAACTAGAGGGCGCGCGCGGCTTCGCCCGCTTATTAGGAGTGAATTCTAAAAAAACCACGAAACACGTGTTCAATAAAATATTTTTAACAGGCTGAATTTAAATTTTTATAAAAATCGGTGGCGATTTAAAGATTTTTCCATATGAACTCTCAACCCCTTATTTGAACCCTTAGGGGGTGAATTCTTAAAAACCATGAAACACGTGTTCAATGAAATATTTTTAAGAGTCTGGATTTAAAATTTTATAAGAATCGGTGCCAATTTTTAAAAAAATCCATACAAACTTTCAACCCCTATTTCATCCCTTTAGGGTTAAAATTTTTCAAAATCCCTTCTTAGTGGATGTCCAGAATATTAAAATAAACATCTGCCCAAATTCCACGTTTCTACGCACAGCGGTTACGGCTCTGCGTGCGTCTTACCTCAGTCAGTCAGCACAAGTCCTTTTATATATATAGATATTACTAAAATTTTAAATTTAAATACAAAAATTAAATCTAACTTATATGTAATTGTCCTCAACGTTGGAGAAACAATATTGAATCTAAACCTAACTAAATCTAACTTAACCTACGATTTAACAATTCCACGATGGCATAATAAGTGTGGGAACAAAAGAAATTCCTCTCCCTTGTCAGCATATTGTGGCGTTCGGCCGCCTATCAGACGAACATATTATAATATTAAATAAGTTTTCCGACACCGAGCGCTATATAACATGTACACCACTTATATAGAAATACTTAAAAAAAAACAGATCTCTTAATCTCTTAATTATAAATCTTTTAATTCATACGTATATAATATGTATGAATGTATGAATATAATCTGAAGCATGAACATTAAGTACTCAAACATGTTTCACGCGTAGAGCTATCGGTGTATTCAAGCTGAGCCAAATTGCATAACTATGTAGTTAATGTGAGGTAGGGCCAGTCGTGGCGCAGGAGCTGTGAACGCGACAGATTAGGGATTCGATTCCCATTCGAGAAAAAAAAAGATTTTAAAAAATCAGCTTCACGCTGTATCCCGCACACAGCAGGGTAGGCAGAAGGAATCTAATGTTTCCTACTTTCGCTGAATTCTGGACGCATTGCGTGCTGAGTGGCGAAACTCAGCACCCAATGCCTCCAATGTTTGAAATATTAAATAAAATATTTAATATTTAAAAATTTTCGTTCTTGTGTCGATGCAAACCGAGGCGTTGAGTTCCGCCAGTCAACACGCAATTTGTCCAGAATTCGACGAAAAGTGGGGAAAGGA
This sequence comes from Heliconius hermathena, assembly GCA_013403705.1. Taxonomy (NCBI): domain Eukaryota; kingdom Metazoa; phylum Arthropoda; class Insecta; order Lepidoptera; family Nymphalidae; genus Heliconius; species Heliconius hermathena. The sequence goes on along the minus strand of JAAIXJ010001813.1, from coordinate 49,144 downwards.
ATGTCTTCACACTAAACTTCCTCTGCCTACTCTGCTATTTGCGGGATACGACGTGAAACCACAAAAAAAAAGAACATTAACTACTTATGCATGTTTCACGCGTAGAGCTGTCAACCCTAGCCAAATTGCATAATTACGTAGTTAATGTGAGGTATAACCGTTAATGAAACTGAAAACGAGTTAAACTTTTAAATGCCGCCATAAGTGCAAGCTGTTTCTCAATTTGCGTAATTTGGCACAATTTTTGCTGGAATTGCGCGATAGTCCCCTTATTAATGATGATATAAAATTAGTTGTAAATAATGACTCTAGCTAATTGTTCTTTTGTTTTGTAAATTTAAATATATTTTTGAATATAACTGGATTAATTCCACGGAAAAACGACGATTTGAACATTTTATATTAGTCCGTGTTCGCGAGTAGACTGTCTATCCGTGACCACGGACTAAATGTGCATACATGGACACGGAAATATATAAAAACCGTGAAAATCCAACATCTTTTAATTTTTTTTGAAGTTTGATAAGAATCGTAACTTATTTAGAAAACGTTTAAAAAATTGAACGTAGCGGGACTCGAACCCGCGCCTCCTGGAAACCGACCAGGCGCTCTGACCACTAAGCCATACGTTGTCATCAAGCTACGTTGAAATTTTTATACGCTTGTTACAACTTAAGTACGTTTTACGTTCAAATTTTTATACGTTTTCTAAATAAGTATTTTTCTTGCCTAATTGTGGAATAACACTTTAAAAATGTTAAAAATATTTCAATAAATAGCATTCTCTCTTGCCTGACGATTTTTATTCAATTTAAGTGTTTTCTTTAATGAAAAAACCACGAATCCATATATTTATAGCACATGTCCAATCAAAATTCTTTTTCTAGTACAAACTTTCCGAAAGCGGAAATTGAATTCCAAGCTATATTAATCTGTCCAACTATATTTTTACTAAAGTACTCATGAATTTCCAATTTAATAATACTTATTAATGATCCATGAATAGACAAATGGTAAACGGAAGTGTCTTAATGGGAATAGTGCCTTAATACTAAGTTCCAGAGTCGCTCTGCATACCCAGCCACATGCGGGATACATCATGCGGGATAGAGCGTGATAGTAACACTTACAAAATGAATTAAGAAATACCATCAATATCTGCAGCTCTACTACCAGATAACGTGAGAAACATACACTTGCCGTACATTCAATATTTAGATGATAAAATTGAATGTTTCCCTGTTACGTGACTCGAGCCACTAGCATTAGATAACATACGATACGCCGTAGTGAATGCATAAAATATTTATATAACAAATTCTTACTTGCTTATTTGAGAAGTTTCTATTTAAATAGAATTGATCTAGTAGTCAGTATAGTAAGTATTAAATATGGGAGCCAGTCCTGGGTTCGATTCCCACTCCCATTCGGGGAACGATATAAGTAATGTTTTTATTATCTTCGTTCTGGCAATAAGGCAATGTAAGGAGAAATTGGAAGAACGTGGTGATCGGAAATGTCTTAATGGGAATAGAGTGCCCTAACACTATATTCTCAACTTTACTCTCCCTATTCTGTTATATGCCGGATACAGTGTAACAGCAGTACACTTCCGTCTCCTACTTTCTGCTGAATTCTGGAGATATTGCGTTAGAATGGCAGAACTCAATGCCGCGCTTTGTATCGCTACCAGAGCGAGAGGAAGGAAATTATTAAATATTTCATTTCTTCGAGCAATAATCGAGTCCACTACCTATCCCGGTTACTGTCACACGCTTGTACTCCGGCGTCACGTCTGTCCTCTGTTTTCAAGTAGATAATTCCTAATATCATTAAATCGATGCGTACACAATATAGCTTTTAAAACATAAGTTATGGTAATTAAATTATTTAATTAATAATTATATGATGCCATTACCACTTTTAAAATTTCGAGGTAACATTTGTATATAAGGGAACTTTTTTAACATTTTTTAAAGTGTTATTCCATATTTAGGAAACAAAAGAAAGAAAAATACAAATAAAGAAAACCAACGTATGGCTTGGTTGGTCGAAGTGCTTGGAAATATTTATTTAAATTTATGTTTCTATTTCTTCGCTCTGGTGTCGAGACAAAGGGAAGCGTTGAGTTCCGTTAACACGCAATACTCCAGAATTCGGTGGTAAGTGGGAAGCGGAGTGTCTTAACACTACGCTCCGAGAAGCTGAAAAAAAGAATTGTAAGAAAAAATTAAAGTTATGTTTGGGGAATTGAGAATTTTTAAAATTCAATTCCCCAAAACAGAACTTGTATCTACGACCTTTCACTTCACCATGCCCTGCCTTCTAGAAAACGTGCATCCTATAATATACATAATTTATTAAATAGAACATGTTATATACCTGTTCTAGGTAAATATGGTGGAAGACGCTCAGAGTGAAGGACTATGTTTGCTCATCCACAGGATATTTGCTTTCTACTATGAGGTAGTGCAATTACTGACACAAGTGGATTTGTAAGGTGTTTGTTAAGTATCTAGCGCAGAACTTTATGTAATAAAGCTTATATGTACGCTATATGTGAATTTATTAAGCGACGGTTATCGATTTGATTCCCGCTTGGGGGAATTGAAATATGTTGATATTTTCATTTTCTCGTTCTGGTAACAAGGCAAAGCGCGGCTTTGAGTTCTGCCACTCAGCAATGTTTCGACAATTCACCGAAAAGTGGGGAACGGAAGTATGTTAATAGGGAACGGAGCGTCTTTACGCTAAATTTCCAGGTTCACTCTGCCTACCCTGCTATGTGTGGGATACGGCGTAAAGCAAAAAAAAAATATTAGCAATTAATTATTAGCTATAGAAAATCTTGTATAAAAAGTAGACGAGTAAACGAAGTGTTTTAACACTAGTATCTTTTTACCTATTTTGACAAGCGAGATGAAGTGTGAAACCGAATAATATATCGTCAGACGGCTTTTGATGTGTTCTTAAAATGTATCATAGTATTAAACATTACACTTAGCTATTTTTATTTGAACAAATAGGAAGTATTTGAAAAGCAGCAGGTAAAAGCTAGAACAATATATAACAAACTAAAAATTCCAAGTTATAGACAGACACAAATCGACAGTATCCAAGTTAAACTGCGTTTCATAATCCGAAACAACTTTTATTCGATGATCAATCTCTTTGAAATTGTTTTATTTAAAGGTATATTCGAGAAATAGCTAGCGTTCCGCAGGCTTTTCCCGGACGGGAAAGTTTCGATGGGATTGTATTGGCTACCTACCAAGTTAGGAACTAAATCTGATGAGTTCTACTTTAGTTTCGACTGGCGAGGTATGATTGGGGATGTAATAATATTTTTTTTGTTGATATCTTCAATCAAAAATTGGATTTCGTTGCTTAAACTATTAAAAAATATTGTTAAGTTATTTTTAAGTTACTCCTTTGTGCTTGAAAAGCTCACTATTGTTAGTACTGACTGTTTATTGTGCATGCTAACACACATATAGCGACCTAAGGCGCGGCGTGGTGCAGTGGTACAAAGTGTGGCTGTAAACGCGACAGATTGTGGGTACGATTACCACTCGAGGAAATAGAGAATTTATTATTTTCATTTCCTCGCTCTGGTAGAGGCAAAGCACGGTGTTAAGTTTCGCTATTTAACACGCAAGGCCTCCAGAATTAACCAGAAAATAGGGAACATACTGTCTTAACACTAGGTACCCTTTGCCTACCCTGCTGTGTGCGAGATATAGTTGTAGTATGTTATAACAAGTTTCCTTCGCTTGCTATTTGAATTTTCTTTTATCAACTTAAAACATAGTTTTTCATATCGTATATCGAAGCTCCCTACGGAATGGTTGAACAGTTTCAAAAGTCACTTACTTAAGTGTTAGATACTGTACTCTGAATATATTAAAAATAAGAATAATTATTCAAGCAACTACTTAGACTGTAAGTTTCAAACAACTTAGAAACGATACTGTAGTGAAGTACCTACAAGTATTACAGTACAAGTTAATTTGTAGTTTTTTTTTTATTTTTATATTTGTTGAAAGATGTAGGCAAAAAATATATATATTGCTTTTTTTTCCAAATACACGGTTTTTGTCGTATGTAGCAGGACAGAAGAAACCTTGTGTTAAAACTCGAGTAGAAATCGCGCTTTTTTGTGACGACCGTTTTTAATTAAGAAAATGCATTTGAAAGATTGAAAAATAAAATAAAATATATATTTAAGTGGGTTTATATACAGCAAACGTGATTTATTTGCCATTTCTATAGATAATGGTACAGCACCCTTCCATCTACGTATAATCTCTTATACGTCATAATACGTCGACCACTGCACCTGAAGTCAGAGTTATTTAAATAAATCAGCTTCACACTGTATCCCACACACAGCAGGGTAGCAGAAGGAACCTAGTGTTGAGACACTCCGTTCCCCACTTTCTGCCGAATTCTGGAGGCATTGCGTGTTGAGTGGCAAAACTCAACGCCGCGCTTAACTTCGACACCAGAGCGAAGAAATGGAAATATAAATTTAAGTAAATATTTCATCTCCTCGAGTGGGGATCGAACCCACAACCAGTCGGTTTTACAGTCACACCTCGTGCTGCTGCGCCACGACTGGCCTCCAGAGTTATTTCAAGCACTTAAAATGTGTCATCCGTGGTCAAATGAAAAAAACTACTTAGTTCTTTCCATTTGATACACAGCTGGAAGTAAAAGCTAGTATAAGATATATATTTTTTAGCTTTACGCTGCATCCCGCACCTAGCATGATAGATGGAAGAAACCTCGTGTTAAGAGTACTAGAGTACGTTACTCCGTTCTCAATAAGACACTTCAATCCGAAACCGATCTCCACTTTCCTCTAAATTCCTGACGTTACCAGAGCAAGGAAATGAAAATATATTAAATATTTCATTTCCCCGACCAAAAATCGAACCCACACATAACTCCATTCATAAACCAACAAACTAAGAAAGTGATATTTTATTAGAGGCGAAGTTCCACAGAGTTCATTTGACCAAAATTAGTTTATAGCAGTTAAACCTATTACTGGCGGGTTGCGCCATGCTTTTGTTATCCTTTATTATTTGATTAACACCCCTTCGTGTTGTCGTAAGGCGTAGTAGTTTGGTTATACGGTAATATATACCGGGTTCGAAGACGGTGAATACTGTTGGTTGTTCTAGGATGATAACGATATATATAATATTAGATTTGACACTTGAGGTCATGTCATTTTTAGCTTTACTTTTCTAGCCAAATGACATGACAATAGCAATGACAGGTTGTGAGTTCGCTTCCTACTCGAGGATGTGGAATATTTAACATTTTTATTTGTTAAATATTCAATTTCCTAGAGTGGGAATTGAATATTGGGAATGAGTGGAACGGAAGTTTAATAGGAACAGAGCTTTTTAGCACTAGGTTTCCAGGTTCCCTCTGCATACCCTGCTATGCTGGAAAGCGTGAAGCTATATTCTGATATTTATATTATATATAATAGCAATCTATTTTTTCTTACAAGTCTTTAATATCATTTTTCATAACTCAAGTATGAACTACTTCCACAATGTCAACCATAAATTATATTTACATACGAGTATATTCATATAAATATAATACTACTATACACATAGATATAAAAAAATGAATAAGATTCACGCTATACCCCGCACACAACAGTGAAGGCAGAGGAAACCTAGTGTTAAGACACTCGGTTCCCCATTTTGCGCTGAATTCTGAAGGCATTGCGTGTGAGTGGCGGAACTCAACTCCGCGCTTTTCCAGAGCGAAGAAATGAAAATATAAATTTAAATATATATTTCATTTCCTCCAGTGGGAGACCATCCACGATAGTCTCTTTATAAATCTATATGCTTACATAACATATAAAGGGAGAACTATAGAACAAGTTGAGTTTTAGACGACTAAGTAGTTCCTAGGTAAGCAAGGCGGTTGGCCTTTCTAACGTAATCGAACTAATTAAACAATAATTTTCCTGGAATCCTGAAAGTTCCACTTTACCGGCACTTTGTACCTTTGAGAAGCGAAGGTTGATTCGGTGTTTTAACTTTTACACGTGTAAATTAGTTTTATATAGTTTATAGAATTATTTTTTTTTCAGCTTCACGCTGTATCCCGCACACAGTAGGGTAGGCAGAGGGAACCTAGTGTGAAGACACTTCGTTCCCCAGTTTCCGCCAATTTCTGGAGGCATTGCGTGTTGAGTGGCGGAACTCAACGCCTCGCTTTCCCCTCGACACCAGACGAAGAAATGAAAATATAAATGTAAATAAATATTTACGTTTGTTTTTTTTTGTTTTAGTACTTAAAAGTGATATTAATTTTATTAGCTTCACATCACATTTAACAAGATAGGCAGAGGGAACTCGGTATTAAGATACTGCGTCCCTCGATTTTCGCCTAATATTCAAGATATTTTGTGGTCAGTGGCGGAACTTAGCGCTAGCTCGACACTAGAGCGAAGAAATGAAAATGTTACTCATTTAATTTCCTCCGATGGATATCGAACCGACAACCAGTAGCGTTTACAGTCACGTACTTGTGCCCCTGCGCCACGAATGGCGTCATAGAGGAACATATTATTTCCATTTTTCCATCCTAGTAAAATAAACGGCGTTAAGTTCTGTCGGTCAACCTGCAATGTTTGAATTCCAGTAAATATTGGAGCAAATGCAAGCTGAATGTGAACAGTGTCCATGTCTTTGTAATCGGAGGATAGTTTCTAATTCCTATCAAAGGTTATTCGGTTTTATTTCAAGTTCCTGCTATATGAGACCATATTGGAAGAACTTCTTTGAGTTACTTGACACTATTTTCTACAAGGCACAAATTATTTAGTATTAAGATAAAATCTATTAAAAAAATAAAAAGATTTATTCTGAAGAGATGGAAGATACGAGGTGAATGCGGAAATGCATATTGCTGTTTAGTAAACCCTATTACCGAATAGGGTTAACCCGGGGTTCGTCGCTAGGGGGTATAAAATACCACATTATTCATAGTTTCACATGTTAAAAACTTAGATTTTTTTAAAAATTATTTTATGGAGATGTGATCTCTTCCTATGATAGGCGGAGTCAGTTTAGCTGATCCAATTACTGCGGATGTGGATACTAGCGAGGATGTCGTGGCGAGAATGAAGAAGAACGTGCTCAGCTAGTTTGGGCATGTCGAAAGAATGAGTGTTCCCACAACTTTTATCATATAATATAGGTATTTGTTATCTATAATTAAATTAAAAAAGTTAAATCAGCTTCACGCTGTATCCCGCACATAGCAGGGTAGACAGAGGGAACCTAGTATTAAGACACTCCGTTCTCCTCTCTTCACCAAATTCTAGAGGCATTGCGTGTTGAGTGGCGGAACTCAAGGCCTTGTTTTGCCTCGACACCAGAACAAAGAAATGAAAATATAAATATTAATATAATAAATATTTCATTTCCGTGAGTTGGGATTGATAAACAACAGCTCGCGCTTACAGTCACACACTTGTCTGTGCCACGACTGGCTTCTGTGTTATATGCATCTTTGTTTCTATATTTGAACATTATATGCCTTAGGCGATGTGAACCGTTCACTTTAACTACTACTAGATTAGCGCAACTTAACACGCTTGACGGAGCCATCTAGATTATATTCTACTTTACCTTTGACGTTTCTCATAAAGTCATAAGATTTAATGCAAATAATCACATTGTTTGTTTGTTCTCATTATGTTTTTCTTATGAATAATTCATAAGAAAAACATAAAATTAAGTTAATCGTTTCTATGCAAGGCCTATGTTTGTATTCCAACGCTATTCTTATTGAAATGGAATTCTGGTGAGTTTCAGAATTCAACGCCGCACTTTGTCTTTTTACAAGTCTGAGAAAATTAAAATAATTAATTTCCCCTTAGTGGATTAATCGAAACGAGAACCGTCGCGTTTACAGGGAGACTAGGTCGCTGCTTCGCTGCGGCCTCAAAAATATAATTATACACTATATAAATAGCATAATATACAAAAGCCGTCCCCTAAGTTTATTTGTAATATATCTGAATTGCTTTCTGAAACATTTGTTGAGTACATTTTTATGTAAAAATAAAAGATTTTGGTTTCTTAGCAGCCACACATCTTCTGAGAACCACAGAGAGAAGTCGTCGTTTAACAGTTATTACTGAGATGGATGTTTCTCGCGTGCTATTCATATTTGGTGTAATTTCTGGTGCTGATAAACGTTGATTCCGTTTGTATGATGAACTTATCCTCTTGATTAACTGTGGTATTAGGCCTGGCTGATCTTTTTCTGTCTGTTTCTTTACAAGAAATTGAGCCTTGCTGCAATTTGGCGTTCACTGTATGCAATGCTATTATTTTCTTCAATGCCACTAAATAAGATACAAAAAAAATAAAAATAATTATAAATGTGCACAATAATGCCTAAAATAAAACAAACGTTTTGTCAAAATCAAAAAAAAAAAAATAATCAGCTTCACAGCAGGGTAGGTAAGAGAACTTAGTGTTAAAACACTCTGTTCCCCAATTTCCACCGAATTCATGAGCCATTGCGTGTTGAGTGGCGGAACTCAACGCCAAGCTTTACCTCGGCGACGACGACGACGAAATGGAAATATTATTTTTAAATTTAAATAAATTTTTAATTTTTTCGAGAGAGGATAGAACCCACGACCATCGCGTTACAGTCACACCCTTATGTATCTGTGTCACGACGGTCTCTTAAGATAATCTAAAGATTTGTTAACAATGTTGAATGAGAGCCAATCGATCGACGATTCTTTTAAAAATTAAAAAAAAGCTTACTTTATTTCATTCCGTTTTAAGATAACAAAATACACAAATACTGATGACCTTGGAACAGTGCCTGGGACTTTCGACCACAGGAACAGGCTTAAGGGGCCCATTTAGAGTTAACTAACACTCGCCTTCACTGCTCCAGCCCAATGTGGCAAATTACCTCAAAAGAAATATCTACCGCCTTTTTACAATTTTAGTTAAAATATGGCTGCCTATTAAAGAACAATGTTGCCATAGCATACTTGCTATACTGCAGATAATTAAAACACAGTATAATAAGTTCTTTGATTTTCACGATCACTACACATTTCAAATGAAACTATTTTAACCGGATTAATCGCGTATATTTTGTACTTTTATACATTTTTTGAAACCCGACGTTTCGAACACTTTGCAGTAGTCCGTGGTCACGGGTAGACTGAGGTGGCATTCGTCTGTCAGTTGACATAATTATTATATCAAACTACCGCCAACGATTTCTTAATTGCCTCGCGTACTGCCCTGGATTCCTGCAGAATGAGCTGATAGTATCTTGCCCTCTGGTATGGTGGGTTTGAGACTTCAATGATTTAATGAGTGGGTCCCAGGTGGTAGAAAGCTTCCAGCCATCCTCTCTATTGAAATTAGGATATTTTTGTATTTCAATAGCCTCGCGGATCATTCTAGGAATGTATCTGTTTTCCTTAGCGAGGATTTGGGGTTTATCAAACCTAATGTAGTGGCTGGGTTTATCCACAGTATGCTCACACACAGCTGACTTCGATACATGCCCATTCTTGATGTCAGAGATGTGTTCCTTCACCCTAACACCGATGCTTCTCTTTGTTTGACCGATGTATGATAAGCCACAGTCACAGTCTAGTTTGTATACACCTGCACTCTGTAAAGGAATATTACTTTTTACTGGTCTCAAGAATTGGCTCACTTTCTTGTTAGGCTTGAATATGGTTTTTATGGAAGCTCTTCTTAAGATGTTGCCAATCCTGTCTGTAACACCCTTCACATATGGTAGAAATGCCGGCTGTCTCTCTACTGTGGGTGGCTTGTTGGTCTTCTGACAACGCTGGCGGGGAACTGGCAGCTTGTTCTGATGAAGGCTATTCTTCACCTGGCGAAGCTCGTCCCCTAGGTGTTCAGCGTCGCAGAGGTGGTGGGCTCTCTGAAACAAAGATTTGCCAACGGTAGATAACTGTGTAGGGTGATGGTGAGATTCACCATTGAGGTATCTATTGGTGTGCGTGGGTTTCCTAAATACTGTGTGGCCTATTGTGCCATTGGGATTTCTTATGACTAAAACATCAAGAAAAGCTAGGGAGTTATTTGCCTGTAATTCTATTGTAAATTTAATATTGTCATTAATAGAATTGAGGTGGTTTAGGAATATATAAATACTGTCCGTAGGTAAAATGGTAAAAGTGTCATCTACGTACCGCTTATATATCCTAGGTAGACAGGGTGCAGAGCTAAGAGCCATCTCCTCAAAGTCCTCCATGTATATATCTGCTATTACCGGGGACACAGGCGAACCCATAGCAATGCCATCTATTTGTAAATAGAATTCTTGATTGAACATAAGGTATCCAGATGTGAGACAGTGTTCCAAAAGTTCAAGATATTCTATAGGCATATTGTTTTCCTCTAGCTTCCTCTTGACAATCTTGATGCAGTCCTTGACGGGAATACTGGTGAACAGCGACTGGACATCAAAACTGACCATGGTTTCATTGTTAGCTAACTTAAGATCTTTCAGTCCGCTAACAAAATGGTAAGAGTCCCTGACATAAGATGTTGTGTGGCCACGCAGTGGAGAAAGTACTTTGGCGACATGTTGAGCCAGCTTATACGTCGGCGTATCGATTTGGCTGACTATTGGTCGAAAAGGTACATCTTTTTTGTGTATTTTTGGTAACCCATACAACTTTGGAGGTTTTACACAGCTAGGCACGAGAGATTTAATGTCAAGATGTAATGTTTTCTCGTGCCTAGCTGTGTAAAACCTCCAAAGTTGTATGGGTTACCAAAAATACACAAAAAAGATGTACCTTTTCGACCAATAGTCAGCCAAATCGATACGCCGACGTATAAGCTGGCTCAACATGTCGCCAAAGTACTTTCTCCACTGCGTGGCCACACAACATCTTATGTCAGGGACTCTTACCATTTTGTTAGCGGACTGAAAGATCTTAAGTTAGCTAACAATGAAACCATGGTCAGTTTTGATGTCCAGTCGCTGTTCACCAGTATTCCCGTCAAGGACTGCATCAAGATTGTCAAGAGGAAGCTAGAGGAAAACAATATGCCTATAGAATATCTTGAACTTTTGGAACACTGTCTCACATCTGGATACCTTATGTTCAATCAAGAATTCTATTTACAAATAGATGGCATTGCTATGGGTTCGCCTGTGTCCCCGGTAATAGCAGATATATACATGGAGGACTTTGAGGAGATGGCTCTTAGCTCTGCACCCTGTCTACCTAGGATATATAAGCGGTACGTAGATGACACTTTTACCATTTTACCTACGGACAGTATTTATATATTCCTAAACCACCTCAATTCTATTAATGACAATATTAAATTTACAATAGAATTACAGGCAAATAACTCCCTAGCTTTTCTTGATGTTTTAGTCATAAGAAATCCCAATGGCACAATAGGCCACACAGTATTTAGGAAACCCACGCACACCAATAGATACCTCAATGGTGAATCTCACCATCACCCTACACAGTTATCTACCGTTGGCAAATCTTTGTTTCAGAGAGCCCACCACCTCTGCGACGCTGAACACCTAGGGGACGAGCTTCGCCAGGTGAAGAATACCCTTCATCAGAACAAGCTGCCAGTTCCCCGCCAGCGTTGTCAGAAGACCAACAAGCCACCCACAGTAGAGAGACAGCCGGCATTTCTACCATATGTGAAGGGTGTTACAGACAGGATTGGCAACATCTTAAGAAGAGCTTCCATAAAAACCATATTCAAGCCTAACAAGAAAGTGAGCCAATTCTTGAGACCAGTAAAAAGTAATATTCCTTTACAGAGTGCAGGTGTATACAAACTAGACTGTGACTGTGGCTTATCATACATCGGTCAAACAAAGAGAAGCATCGGTGTTAGGGTGAAGGAACACATCTCTGACATCAAGAATGGGCATGTATCGAAGTCAGCTGTGTGTGAGCATACTGTGGATAAACCCAGCCACTACATTAGGTTTGATAAACCCCAAATCCTCGCTAAGGAAAACAGATACATTCCTAGAATGATCCGCGAGGCTATTGAAATACAAAAATATCCTAATTTCAATAGAGAGGATGGCTGGAAGCTTTCTACCACCTGGGACCCACTCATTAAATCATTGAAGTCTCAAACCCACCATACCAGAGGGCAAGATACTATCAGCTCATTCTGCAGGAATCCAGGGCAGTACGCGAGGCAATTAAGAAATCGTTGGCGGTAGTTTGATATAATAATTATGTCAACTGACAGACGAATGCCACCTCAGTCTACCCGTGACCACGGACTACTGCAAAGTGTTCGAAACGTCGGGTTTCAAAAAAAATGTATAAAAGTACAAAATATACGCGATTAATCCGGTTAAAATAGTTTCATTTGAAATAAAACACAGTATATTATCATCGGTAAATATATGAAGTTAACAAAAGCCATAAAGATAACATGTATTACATTTTTTTAACCGCATACATTTAAAATATAATTGATTTTAGTCGATTCAAAATGAATTTGTTTTTGTTTTTTCAATAATTTATTGATATTTTCTTTATTTATACTGTAATTATAGGCACTAATAAGTGCGTTAAAATACTTAGATTTAATCAAAATGAATAAATATTTCATGTAATACTTACATTATTTATATGGATTAAAGAATTACAACTATCATTCTCCGCCTCTAAATTGAAATTGAGCTGATTTTTCGTATACTAAAATTGAAAAAACAAAACAATTTTTTTTACACCATATCTCAATTCTTTTCATTTGAGCCCAAGATTTATCGTCTCGTGTTTCTGTCTGTCTCGTCGTGTATTTTAAATGTTATATGTATTATTTGTAATACATTACGTCATAACGGCAACAAATAATTGTGTTTCATAATTTCATAAGCATGTTGGCAAAAAAATAAAAAAAAAATTAAGTGTCATCACTTAGAAAAGTAAAGTACTTTTTTTAAAAAATGTACAAAAATATTTACTAAATAGCATTCTCTGTAGCCAAATGATAAATAATAAAATAATAATAAATCATATTTAAAAAAAAATAACCTACATTTTTTGACATTGAACAATGTAACTTATTTTTCTAGAACAATAAAAACAAAATTTTACACTAAGTGTATCTATCACAATACTCAAATAAAAAAAATAGATAGATATATAAATAATATCCGAGAACATATTAATATATACGAGTGCAAAGGATTAAAATTCCTATCACGAATGGATTTTAAATATCAACAACAATTTTAAGTGCCTCTCCAGTTATCAAAAGATTGCACTCAGTGCAATTTGTTTTTTTTTTTGCATTACGGTTCCAACTCATCCATATTCCTTCTATAGACTATGTGACAAGTAAGAATATTATGTTTTATTTTTATACAGCTTTCAAAATTTAAAAGAAGATATAATATATAGATTAAATATTAAAAATATATAATAGAGGCCAGTCGTGGCGCAGGGGCACAAAGTGTGACTGTAAAATCGACTGGTTGTGGGTTCGTTCCCCACTCGAGGAGATGAAATATTTATTTAATTTTATATATCCAATTATTCGCTCTGGTGTCGAGGCAAAACCCGTCGCTGAGTTAAGCCACTCAACACGCAATGCCTCCAAAATCTGGCGGAAAGTGGGTAACGGAGTGTTTTAACTCTACGGTTTCCTCCGCCTACTGCTGTGTGGGATACAGCGTAAAGCTGATAAAAAAATATAATACATGATTGATTAGTTTTTTGTGAGTCGTTATGTACTTGTGATGAATAATACTATAATTTTTTATGGTTTTTTTTCAAAATGTTGTTTTGCGGTAAATATTGATTTAAACGATTTGCTTAAAATGTTTTAGAAGTCAGCTTTTCCTCTTAAATATTTCGAATATAATAATTAATATTCTATTCATAGGCAAAAAATATCTAAAAGTAAAAAAAAAATATCTATTAAAATTTGAATTTCCAAATTGTTTATATTCTATATTGTCATATATTTTGGATGACCAAATAAATAAATTATAAGACATATGAAACATACTTTTACCTATTTCCTCACAGCATAAAAATCGAACCAGTAAGTCAAAAACAACCAAACCCCTCCACCAATCCATATCCCCCAAAACACCAAATTTCCAATGTACCCGCCCAAGAGAATAAAATAAACGACATTTCCTTTTAATCTAGCCAAAGCTGAAGCAATAAACTATTCTGTAAATATAAAACAAAAATGTCCACTTTATTCCATTGCACCTAGTGACTGTAATTATTCAGAAAGACGAATACTGTTTAAGATAATTCATAGCACGTACCCTCCTATCTTAGTGACAAATTGTAGCCGACGTGACGCTATAACTCAGGTATTTTAATGAAGGTTCTAACTTAAATTTAAACTTAAGCATAGATAACGGAAACATTTCGAAACTTTCCAATTCTTTCTGGAATTCCTATATTTGATTGATTTCAGTTCAATTTTTTGAAGTATTTTGAAAATGTTTAGTGTGAATTGTTTAGTGTTGCCATTATGCAGGTTATCTTTTTTAAAATCCTTTAAACGAGGTTGATTATGGCAATAATTGTGGTAATTTTTGACACTTTTTTATTATAATTTATCTGCTACAAAAAATTTGGTCAAGTGCGAGTCGGATATAAATGAGGTTTTATTATCCATAAAAACGTCATTTTTGTATGTGATTTAGCAGGTTTTGTACATTATTGTTGTATGAGGGCTCTTAAGTGTTTATATTATTCTATTTTTCCCGACTGCTAAGGAAGGGTTATGTTTTTCGCGCGTATCTTGTATGTATGTATGTACGTAATATTCTTTATTACCTCATATCTCCAGAACCGCTAAACAGATTTACATAATTGAGGTATCGTTAGATTTGTATTAGCAGCCCAAGTGTTCTTAGATAGGTAACGTTAAAAAAAATCAATTATGGCGGCTGTGGGACGCCATTGGACTTAGTGAAAAAAAATATTTTCGTTTCGAATACCACAATATGGGTATCAAATTCAAGAGATTCTTAATAGACAATTTCAAAAAGGTATATCATGATTATCATTATCATAATGAATTTTAACAAAAAAGTGAAAAATAAAAAAATATTTATAAAAACAAAAACCCCAACTGCATAAAACTAAAAAGAAAATAAATAAGCACAATAGTTTATTAGGATTAAGAGTCGGGACCTATAAAGAATTCTTCAATCAATGAAATTTTTACCAGGAACCCCGCATAATTTAAAGAGGTCCCGACTGTTAATCCTAATAAGCTATTGGGCTTGTTTATTTTCTTTTTAGTTTTATGCAGTCAGGGTTTTTGTTTTTATAAATATTTTTTTATTACTATCTGTCTTTATAGCAGAAATGAAACACAACATCTGTAAATATTTATTTCCACTGTTCACGGTTCTTGAGATTGATCCTGCTGTCAGACGGACGGACAGTCCTAATAATAGAATTCTATTTTACCCTTTCGCCACGCAACACTACAAAACGTCTTTGTAAAATAAACATCTTTATAGGAACTTAGTAAAATTATATATTATCATAAAAAAGTTTGATAATGTTTACTAATATTCAAAAATATTTTATAGTCTTTAATCCTAATCCAGAATGATCAAACAATTCTGAAAATATGAATAACAGTAAAGCCAAAAGCCACTAGTATATTTTTTTTAGCTTCACGTTGTATCCCACATGTGACATCGTAGCCAGAGGGAATCTAGTGTTAAAATACTTCCTTCCCCCGTTTTCCATCGAATTCTGAAGGCATTACGTGTAGAGTGGCGGAACGCCGCGCTTTGCCTCAACACCGAAGCAAAGAAATGAAAATATTAAATATTTCTCTTCCTCGAGTTGGAATCGAACTCGCAACCTGTCGCTTTCAAAATCACACACTTGTGCCCCTGCGCCTGGGCCTGGCCTGGCTACAGAAAATGTCTATTACGTACATAAAAATGTTAAAATAAAATTACTAATTAAATTTAACACTAAGTCTTAATTATATTAAAACAGAAATTACTTTTGATTATATAAACACGTAAAATTATAAAGACAAATAGCACAATTTGCTAAATTGTTGAAAATTAATAAACAACAATGATCAACAGCCGGGCCTGTTATTAAGTTATGCGTCAAAATTTATGTAAGTATACGAACGAACTTTAGTCCGTACTTCTGATATTGCGTTATTATTATTATTTTAAAAACACTAGTGCTAAGACTCTCCGATTCCCACACTCCACCGTATTCTGAAGGCATTGAGTGTTGAGTGGCGACACTCAACGCCGCGCTTTGCCTCGACGCCAGAGCAAGGAAATTAAAATATGAAATATTTCGTTTCGTCGAGTGGGAATTGAACCCATAACCTATCGCGGTTACAGCCATACGCGTGCCACACTCCACGACTGGCCTCTTCTCCTGATATTGCATTAAATATTTTTTATCTCCATAGTCTAATATCAAAAGCTTTTGATTAACTTTTTATTTATTGCTTAAAACGAAAAGGTAGGGCGTTAAAAATAAGAATTGAAGTGAAGGAAATAAATGAGTATTCAGAGTGCCACTCGTGTTTCGCTTTTTTATAATTGCATTTTTTATATGCTTTTTAGGTATTCTTCTTTGATTGCTTTACAAATCATTTACTATTCTGCTTTATCGACCTAATATCTTATTTTATTTCAGTTATAATGTGTTAATATTTTTTATTTATAAAAACATCTATTTCTCAATTTTTAGGGGTTCCGTATCTAGAAAGGAATAAGGGAATCCTTATAGGATCACTTTGGTGTCTGTCTGTCAAGATCCTTTTTCTCAGGAACGCATGGAGGTATTAAGTTAAAATTCAAGATTTAAGAACAATAAGTATTGACTAGGCCGTATGAAGTAGTGAATTCGATTTCTACTCAAGAAAATAAACACAGTAGTCTGTTTCTAGATCTAACAAGCTATATTATTGAAATATTAGATCTTTTAATCTATTATTATCTCGTTATAAACAATAAACGAATATTTCGTTTATTTAATTAAAATCTAACAAAACTATAATGAACTTAAATGAAAAATATATACAGTACAGAAGATATAAATCAAGCTGCATACCTCTTTCGCATGGCAACGTCTCCGCCCCTCAACCTCTTCTTACGAGTACATGCTTTACGGACAGTTTTAATATAACCTACCTCCAACTAAGGTCTCCTTTTGCCTTTCACTCACTCTTGTTTCCTAAACTCACTCGTTCTTCTACATACTCACAATGACTTTAACACAAATAGAATTAGTACTTTAATAATCAGTTTCACGCTGTATCCCGCACACAGCAGGGTAAGCAGAGGAAACCTAGTGTTAAGATACTCCGTTCCCCACGTTCTGCCGAATTCTGGAAGCATTGCGTGTTGAGTAGCAGAAATCAACGCCGCGCTTTGCCTCGACACCAGAGCGAAGAAATGGATATATAAATTTAAGTAAATATTTCATCTCCTCGAGTGGGGATCGAACCCACAACCAGTCGGTTTTACACATCACATTTTGTGCCGCTGCGCCACGGTTGGTCTCAGTATTACTACCTGCCATTCTGTTTAAATTATCTGCACAACGTATAAACCAAATATTTATTAAATATATTTCATACAATCGTACGGGAACTAATAATGATTTACCATTATGCCCTGCAACATCATTTAAATGGGGCGTCATTAAACGAGCGTGTTATGTAAAGTGAAATAGCTCGATTTACACAAAACAAAATTATCGGCGATTCCTATAAATAAGTGTTAATTGCGTTATTGTTTTTATTGAAATGTGTTGTTCAATGTTTATTTATATATATATATATAATAAATGTATATCGCTTCGTCTATCTTTCGTGTTAGATTTAAATAAATACGTTTAAATAAATATTTTTAGTTGATGGAAATGTTTTTGAGGCCAGTCGTGGCGCAGGGGCAGAAAGTGTGACTGTAAAATCGACTGGTTTTGAGTTCGATTCCCACTCGAGGAAATGAAATATTTATTTACATTTATATTTTCATCTCTTCGCTCTGGTGTCGTTAACACTACCCTCGGCCTACTCTGCTGTGTGCGGGATACAGCGTGAAGCGTGAATTTATTTTGGAAATGTTTTGCACACTAGTAGCCAAATCCCCCTTGTTCGTCGTCGTTTTTTCCCGTTGCCGTGAAATTTTCTGGAAATCGTTTCTTATAATGCTCTTCTAACCTAAATATATGCCAGATTTCTCCTTCTTTATTCCAGTGAAAAGTTTCACCTACATCGATCGAACCCATATCCAATCGCGTTTACAGACACACGATTATGCCTCTGCGCCACAACTGACTTTATAACTACTAGGTACCTCCTGTCATAACTGATAATAAATCTAAAAATATTTTATAAAATCCAATTTTGGTAAAATCCAACTTATAATAACAGTCATGCATCACTAGCTCCGGCGTAATTGACATCATGATATGAACTGATTCTGCTATTAATGGTTCACCTTAAATAGTCCTTCTATTTAAAATTTGCTAGAATTATAAAATGAATATGATTTTAAGTTAGAATACGCTACGCTACGTCTTAATTTGTCTCAAATGATATAGAAGGATAATTGATTTAAATCATATTCACGGGAGTCTTTGTGTTTACATTATAATTTCAGAATATATGGTCTAGTTTTTGGAATTTTATATTTGTAATAATTTTATTTGCATACAGTGCTAAAAATAAATCAGCTTTATGCTGTATCCTGCACATTGCAGAGTACGCAGAGGTAACCTAGTGTTAAGACACTCTGTTCTCCACTTTCTGCCGAATTCTGGAGGCATTGCGTGTTGAGTGGCAGAACTCAACGCCGCGCTTGTCCACTGGGCGAACAAATGGAAGAAACATAAATTTAAGTAAATATTTCATTTCCTCGAGTGGGGATCGAACCCACAACCAGTCAGTTTTACAGTCACACTTTGTGCCCCTTCGCCACGACTGGCCTCGACAGTGCTTACCTTTAATATTTATGTATATTCACCTTTGTTACAGCAACATCTACAAATATATTATTTTAGTATATATTTACTATTTTCAAAATAACAACAATTGTATGAACAAATTTAAAAATACATAAACCTAAACAAAGTCTTACGAAACCTGCCATTACGGATGGCCGACCAGAGAAAATACAAGGCGACTGAAATGACCCGTACACCGCAATCCTATAATGCAGTGCATTTGAGCGCTACAGTTTTCATTTTTCTTTAACTTAATAAATTCTACTATCAATATTGTTGCAAACTCTTTTTAAAAATATATATTGTAATGTTTGTTATAAATCCAATTTAGATTTCTGGTATACAGGTTATAGATAATCCAGTTACTCCGTTCTCCACTTTTCGTGTAATTTTAAGACATTGCGTTTTGGGGCCGGGTGATCAATCTTGTGCTAGAAAATTTACGTAACATAGCGGGACTCGAACCGGCACCTCCTGGTAACCGACCAGGCGCTCTGACTACTAAGCCATATGTTCTCATCAAGCTACGTCGAAATTCCGCGACGTTCAAGTCAGTCCAGGAGGTGCGGGTTCGAGTACCTAGTTAGAGTAACCTAAAGAGAAAACCTTTACACCAACAATACTGTTTAAAACTTAAGTCAGTCAGTCAGCCAGTACTCAGTAAAAAGGCCCTGCCCCCTCCTCCCGCCACCAGAAAAATTATCTAGATACGCCTATATATTTCAGTGGCGAAACTCAACGCCGCGGTTTGTTTTGTTACCAGGGCGTTACACTCGGACACAATGGTGTTGCGCCGCAACGAAAGGGAATCAAATCCATTTACCCTAGAGCGAATTGAACTACAATAATCGTGATTACGTCAGATTTCATTTCTCTGGCTAAATAAAGTACAGCGTAGCTTTGTGTTCGATGTTAATAAGAATATAATTTTTCTCGATTTTTTTAAACAGTAATCTTTAACCAGATCAATCAGATAAGGTAGTGCACAAAATTAAGTAATCATTGACGGTAGTTTGATATAATAATTATATCAGCTGACAGACAGATTTGTAGCTCCATCCTCCACCGTAGCGTTTGGCGCTCCGTCCTCTCTGACTAACCTGCTAGGGATATCGCATCTCCACAACATTGATCTTTCTTTCATTCTTCTTCTGTAATGCCCACGTTTCGCTGCCGTGTAACAGTGTCGATAGCAAAACTGCATTGTGTACGGCCAAACGCGCAGCTGTGCTGACCTTTCGCCGTCTCATCAATGCAGCTAAGGCTCCGTTAACCTTGTTACCAGTAGCAATACGCCTTTCCACATCCATCTCGTATCTTCTATCCCTACTGAACATACTTCCCAAGTATACCACTTCATTCACTTGTTTTAATATCTTACCATTCACATTGATCTTAAATTCCGTCCTTTCTTCATCTCTTTCATATAATTAAATAAAAAAATATTTATTTAAATTTCTTTCTTAAAACTAATTCGAATTTAAACAAAAATACACTCAAAAAACATATCAAAGATTCACATTGCATGATCGTCAATATTAATTCAAAATAACGTTGACCTATAATTAAATAAAATGTAATTTATTAAATATTTATTCATAAAACATAACAAAATTACTTTGTGGCGACCTCAAATTAAATATAATACACATATTTTATCAAAGCACAATTAGCTTTTCATGTCGATAATTATAGAAAACTCTTGATTGTTATTGCCATTAAATATAAATTATCGTGGGTGAGTTGAACAGCGTGTTTGGCTGTAAACACGATGGTTCACGTTTTTCTTTTTTTCGTTTCACGCTGTATCTCGTGTATAGCAGCGTAGACAGAAGGAATCTAGTGTGAAGGCTATTCGTTGTCCACGTATCGTCTAATTCTCGAGACATTGTAAAGAGTAGCGGAACTCAATGCCGCGCTTTGTTATGTTACCAGAATCAGTAAATAAAAATAATATATTCCCCCAAATTGGAATCGAAACCACAACTATCGTGTTTACAATCAGATACCGCGCCACGATGCCATCCATGATTTACTTAATGAATAATAAATAATTATGATTTTGAATTAATATCCAAATAATTTTTATATTCAAATTCATGAAAGAATTGAGGAACGGATTATTTTGACTCTATTATAATTTAGAGTACTTTTCAATTTAAAAATTTAAATTCGTTAAACATACTTTCGCGTACAGAAAAAAAGGTTATTTATTTCCTCGAGTAAAATATTTCTTTATTTTTTTATTATAACAAAGCGAAATAACTTGAAAAAACTGATAAAAAGATTTGGAAAAATGATTATAATACGTACACGTGCCAAAATAATGAACCTGATTTTGGTTGTAATATTTTTAATTAAAATTTAATTAAGTAAGAATAAAGTATCCTTTATATAAGAATATATTTTTTAAATATTTTATTTATGAAACCGTCGTGGCGCAGGGGTACAAGGGTGTGACTGTAACGCGATGGTTGTGCTTGTGAGTTTGATCTCCCTCGGTGGAAGGCTGAAATTAGTTCCGCTCTCAACGCGCAATGCCTCGAAAAATTTGGCGGAAACACAATTCTATTTTGTTCGGGATTCAACGTGAAGCAGATTTTTTTTAAATATCTTTAATTCTTAACCACGTTGATAGGTACAAAACATAGATTAGGTAAAAATATTCAAATTCTATAATATTTCAAAAGAAATTTAAGAAAATACGCTAAATTAAAACATTTTAAATAAAACCCTGACAGGGATTCGAATTGACATCCATAGCATTTTCAGTGAAACACTATCCCCTTGTACGCAAGCAGCGCATCAGAACAATATTGAATCCAAAAACATTATTATTTAATTTAACACTTCCATTGTGCTATCATCTCACGTACGAAAATCCATTGCAGCTATCAGATTTTACATCACAAAGTAGTGAACAAAGGTAGGTTGATTTTAATTTTGGTGATAACACCAATCCGGAAGGGGAAGCCAGTCAGATATTTCATACGGTTGGATTTAATATTGCCGCAATCAAAAACAATGAACGCCGTATTGTTTGTGTACATTATAGCGGTTATGAGGAATTTTTATGGCGTATGAAAGATTGATCTCGGACAATTAAAATTCGTGTGGTTTTGGTTTTTGTGTACATTGTAGGTTTTGGGTTGAATGTAGGTTTTAGATAAATGAGGCCTGCTGAAGTGTTGAATTTGGACTTTTGTTTCGTTGTAAAAATCCATGATTGTTTCCAACAAATAATAGTTACATAAAAGGAAAGAAATATTAATAACACAAAGTAACAGACAATAGCAACAAACGCCGGGATTAATGCCAGATAGATTAAGAATAGTGATATAAAGCGTGGTTGTGTGAAAACGGTATTCAAAAAGGCGGAATATGACGTACATACAGTACAATTAATCACTAAAAGTGGAGGGTGATCTTCTTAAAGTGATTAAATCTGCTGTTATGTTTCCAGAGAGTATGCTTTGCATACATTTTAAATGATCAAAATGCCTTTGCATTTCTGAATGCGTTTCTGTGTGGAATAATGTATACGCTTAACAATACTTCCATACTTCAATATATGTACTTCTTACCAAGCTATTGTATAACAATATTTTTGTTGACGGCCCAAGCACTTTCTTTTGTAGTCAGAATGAAAAGGATCTTAGAAGATTTTTTGTAATTCTGTCAATATGAGGTAGAAAAGTAAGTTGTGTGTCCAAAATAATGCCCAAATATTTAAATAAAACTTCCTGAAGTTTTATATAATGTCATTTAGATTAATTCATATATTAAAGAAAAAGAACTCAAAAAGGGGCCCAGATGAGACCAATGAGGTACCCTAGATAAAATGGATAAATTTTGGGGTTGGTTGATTGTTTAACAACAATCTTCCTTGCATCACCAGAGGAGTTACAGGTGTGTTGCCGGCCTTTAAAGTGGAGATAGACGCGCTTGAAGGTACCCATGTCGTATGGACCTGGAAATACTGCCACAGGTAGGCCATTCTACAGTGGAGCGGCGCGTGAAAGGAAGTTTCTACGAAACCGCACAGGATATTGGAGTGCCACGTATCTAAGTGGTGTGGATTTTAGTTTGTAACGTACTGTGCAGTTAGAAAAATCGGTAACAGGTAACTGGTCAAACAGTTCTTCAGAGCACTCCCAAAGATACATACGAGCGACAGCGAGGAGGCATCTCATCGCAAAGCAAAGCAAAGTGTAAAGCATTTCACATTTCACAGATCATTGGGTTCCCAATTCGAACGGCCCTACGTTGAGCTCAGAGATGAGGACAGTACTCCCCATATGAGGCTGAACCTGGGCCCTATACAGGATCGATCGGTGTGTATGCGTGAAGTACCGTCTCGCTCCGCTGATTATCCCCAGTTTTATTGAGGTCTTGCTTACTTGCTCCAGATGTTTCCGATACTGGCAGTCACTCGAAACATTAAGGCCCAATATGCTGATACTGGGCGCAGCTATAAGGCGATACGACTAAACGTATCGATTTGTTGTACTCGACCTACCTTTCATGAACCCATGTTGGTTGGTACTTATAATTGTTTTCAAGTTATAATTTAAAAAATAGACTATAGATCCAAAAAATATATAATAAGCTTCACGCTTTTGATGCATGGCAAGGTAAAAGGAGGAAACTAGTGTTAAGACATTCCGTTTCCCATTTTACGCCAAATTTTTAAGACATAATATTGTAAGTAGTGGAACCCAATTCCACAATTCCACGATCAGTGTGGGGAAGTAAAATAATTGAAACATAAATTGAAACATTTATCGTACATTAATCTCCACCTTAACACAAGCATGCGCCTGTTAGCGCAACGGTTGTGGTTCGATTCTGACTCTGTGGGATGAAAATTTAATATGTCAATTTCCTCACTTTGGTGGTGAGGCAAAGGACAGCGTTTAAAATTCACAACGAAAACGCAATGCCTCAAGAATTCGATGGAAAGTGAATAACAGAAGTGTCTTAATAAGAACAGAGTGTCTTAACAGATTCACAGGTTCCCTGTGCCTACCTTGCTATATTCGGGATACACCAAGAAGTTAAAAAGGAAAATATTTACCTGAGTTACAATCGAACCAAGAACCATAACTTACAAACAGACGCTATCCCATAGCATTACAAAACACCAAATTTCGTGGAGAAGAACAGCAAAAAATATATGCGCAAAATCCAAAAGGTTTTCAATTAAGCATTTCAAGAGGCCATCTATTTCGGAATACTGTTGTGCGAAGATTAACTGACACGTCGACACGATCGCAATAATTCCACCAAATAAATCATTCCCCGACACCGTATATTGATGAAAATAGCTATAAATTGGAGCCTTATGTGCGCTACATTAATCAGTTGCAAGAGTTACGAACTTGTAGTACGTAAATTAAGTATAATGAAATTAAAATTGGCTAAGTTCGTACGCGCTGGTTGGTGTGAGGTTCTGTATAGTTTTATGTTCCGCTACACGCTGTATCACACATATCGATGGGTCCTAAGTATATGGGCCAAACTAACAATTTGGCAATTTTGACTTTTTTATGCCAAACGCATTCTATCGATATAGTTTATCAGGTCAGCTATTAAAAAATAGAAATTTCTGCATAGAAATAGGACTTTTTGTTAGAATATAACGGCCTATCTAACACTCATTTAAGCGTATAAGGGCCAAATAGTCATTTAAGACTTCTACGCGGGGAATTTCCACACATTTATTTATGTTTGGGGCCAATCAGCCAGATTGATACTTATACGCTAAACAAAGCAATGGTTGCACTGTGTTGACTGAAAAAGTTTAGTATTGTTTTTATTACGTTCGTCATTAGATAGATAACAAAAAACGTCTCTTTTTCACCAATTATGAGATAGAACGGCCAAAGTGGTAAATTGGCCCATGTACGTGTTTTATTGAAAAAAAATATACTTAGGCTCTAAAATATTTTTTCACTTTTGAGTTATTGGGGCGTTATTTTTAATTAATAATTGCCCAGATTATGTACTATACTTTTCTTACTGTCCCATTTGCTATTTAAAGCCAGAAATAAGCTTCATAATTGCATTTTAAGTTTGATTTAAGATTTCGGAGTGACTCTACTAAGACAATCAAAATTATACATCAGAAAATTAATCTATTAACATGCTTATTTCTAATAATAATCATTAATCAAGTAATATATCTACTGCCGTAAGTTTCAGGAAAAAAACTTACTAAGAAACGTGACAGTGGATTAATGAATAGATTCAAAACTAATAAGACTTAAAATTACAGAGAAAGCATATATGTAATAAGAAATAGGAAAAATTTTGGTAAATTGTTAGAGCTCATTTACGTTAAATATATTGTATTTGAATAACTTGATGAAGACACGAGGCGTGGTACACTTCATAAGTTTTAGATCGTTGGTCATTATTCTGAGCAATATGGATTTATTGACAACTGTGTCTTGGTGAAGGAGCANGATGTTATACAGACTTTATTTTTTGTCTGTCCACGTCAATACTTTTTTTTTATTAAAGCTAAATTTTTACTAAATTGAATAGTTAGATCTTACTAAAATTCAACATTCAATTAAGCTTTTCTTTAAGAAATACAATATATTCATATAGAGGACCTAATAATAATCATTTTTGGGGCTGATTATTTTTTAAAACAATGTGTAAACGCGATTTTTTTTCTATTACTTAAATGATCTAAGTGAAAACTCAGTTATCATGTTACCAAATCGTATAACGTATAAGTCTCTATGTGACATAGTTACCACAATACCTAACTTACTATCATTCGTTATAATCAGTTGTTACCTTAGTCTCATTATTAATCAGTTTTATAAGTAAAATATGAAAAAAATATTATATTTTGTTACTTAGCATTATACGCGTAAAACAGCCAATGTGGTACATTGGCCTTTTTAGAGTGTTTTTAGATAAGAATAAATATAACAAAAACTAACGTATAAGGGCCATTGTGCAGTAAAAACAAAACTAGGATAAATATAAATAAAATACTACGGTATATATAAAGAGGATAGTTGTCTTAGCTGATAAGCAAAGTTTCGTTTTCTTCGGATGTACCAACATAAAATTATAGCAAATTTAAACTTTGGAAGCCTCTCCTGTAAAGTTGTGATTTCGCACTTTGGCCCTTATACTTAGGAGCCATCGATATATAGGGTAGGTAAAGGGAACCTTGTATTAAAACACTCCGTTCCGATTAAGGTTTTTCCGTTCAACACTTTCCATCGAACCCTCGAGGCATTGCGTACTGAGTGATTCGTCTTATAACGGCGTTTTGCCTCCCGCCTTATACTTCCCGCCTTAAACGATAAAAAACATTTTCGAAATTAAACATAGAAAGACCTCATAAAAAAATTACATATGTCTTAATTTAAGTTTGCCGTTAGTTGTGCCGTTTGCAGTTAGTTTTATTTAGTCTCTCTCTCTCTCTCTCTCTCTTCTGTAACTTTCACATAAGGGAACGTAAGTTAAGGCACTCCGTACCCTAATTTACGCCCAATTTTTGACATTACAAAACCGAGGTAATAAAAAAAAAATTAACTCGCGGCAATCGAATACCTAAGCGTGGCGTTCGTGACGGGTGTAGGTTCGTGTCACACACTGTGCCTCTACGACGGTCGCCGTACAAAATAATTACATTAAAAACATAAGAAATATAACAAATTAGGTGCCAAATTGTATTGGGAGTTAACAAGTTGTATACAATCGATCTTTGTTAACTTAAAATTATTAGCTACTCTGCGTCAGGCGATGGTGATTGATTTATGAAAGATGCCTCATACAGAAGAGTTTTCGATTTTCCGCGCAAACTTTTCTATTTCAAAATTTCAAATTAACCAATACTAATTAGTATACTAGGAGAGTCTTAACCTCTTTTTTCTCTCCGTTACTTTATTCTCTCCGTTCTCTCTGGCTACCCGTTAGTGATAATGAGTGAAGCAAAAATATCATATTATTTTACTGCTGTTTTTTCATCGTTTTTCCCCAAATATAATAACTTAATTGATATGTATACAGAGGGAACCAAGCGGTAATTCCTCCCGTTTCTTGCTTTTCAATAAATAAGTTTTCAACAAATTTTTGTCTAGTTACCAGAACAAAAAAAATAAAAATAATTAATTCTAGGTGCAACCGTTGCGTTGTTCAACGACAACCTTATTTTTTCAGATCTTGTATAAGATTTTCTATTTTTAGCGTCACGGTTTATACCGCATTTATTATTCCCATTAAAACACTTCCGTTCCCCAATATCGACACCACAGCGAAGTAATGAATATATTAATATTTCGTTTCCTCGAGTGGGAATCGAATATACAATCTGTCACACATTTTTGCTCCTGCGCCTAGCCTCAAATGATTTTTTATATATTATATATAAAAAAGGACTCGTGTCATATTTCGATTTTTTGCTCAGATATAGATTCTACACTATTCAACACAAAAATAAGCTTAACATATCGATTTTATGAGATAAAATTTGAAACACTAGTCAGGCTCTTTATGAAAATAAGCAAATTTTATAAGCAAAGTTTCCTTCGTTAATGAATTCCATCTTGGCAGGTAAGTAATTTCGTAACTTGGCTCCGTTATAACGATCGCCGGCATCTTTGGAACACGCGCCGCTTAATAAATCATCCCGCTGTCTTCAACATGTCTATACTATACTAGTATTGGATTACAGCTTTGCTTTAAAAAATATATATACTCTTAACAATTTTTTAGGCCAGTCGTGGCGCAGGGCCGCAATGTGTGATTGTAAAATCGACTGGTTCTGGGTTCGATTTCCACTCGAGGGAGTGAAATATTTATTTATATTTTCATTTATTCGTTCTGGTGTCGAGCCAAAGTGGGGCGTTGAGTTCCGCCACTCAACGCGCAATGCCTCCAGAATTCGGCGGAAATTGGGGAACGGAGTGTCTTAACACTAGGTTCCCTCTGCCTACCCTATTGTGTGCGTGATATAGCGTGAAGCTGAAAAGAAAAGAAATATTTTTTTATTCCACAGTAACTGACATGGCGCCGAACAGGCGTATTTACGGAATCGCGACGTTTTTGGGTTTGATTTCCGCTCGGGGAAATGAATTATTTAATATCTTCATTTCATGGTTTGATATGGCAAAACTATAATATAAGCAAAATGAGTAAAATAAAAACAACTAATGTCAGTTGTCGACACACAGTGAAAAAATAACTTCAGAATATTAACCTGGTTTTCCCTTCACCTACAAGATATTGGAACAAGTATCACAGGTTTCCTCCTAATTATATATACTGTGGTATAATAGCCGGTTATTATTTTTTACGACAGGACCCTAATGAGCGTCGGCATAATGTTTACGATATTTACATTATATTTCCTTGTAGCTGAGTAAATAAGTTGATGGACCTCGCCCTTATAAAATAGAAAGGAAAGTGATTAATAAATAAGATGTGAGTAGAGGCCAGTCGTGGCGCAGGAGCACAAATTGTGATTGTAAACGCGATAGGTTGTGGGTTTGATTCCCAATCGAGGAAGATTAAATATTTGAGTTAATTAAATATTTGAGTTCCGTCACTCAACACGCGTTGCCTCCAGAATCCGGCGGAAAGTGAGGAACGGGAACTGAGTGTCTTAACACTGGATTAACAAAACCAGTTTGATGCAAAGTATTATTAAACACTCCGTTCCCTAATATTCGAGACATTTCGTGTTAATTGAACTCAACAATGCGCTTTGTTTTTAAGGACAATAGAATGAAAATAATTTGAATATAATAACTCCCCTGAATGGGTGTCAAACCCACAAAAACCCACAAAAGTTTACAGCCAAATGTTATCTCTTACTGCACTACAATGGCCTCTAAAATATGTGTTTTAAATTGGGGAAGCAAGGCAAGGCACTCCGTTTCCTACCAAATTTCCGAGACAACTCATAGAAAAATACAATGTCGCGTTTGTTCTTCTTACCACAGAAAAATTAGAAAAATGAAAAGAAACATCTCTCCGATTGGAAATCGAACTTGCAAGTCCCGCTTTTACTGGCAAACATCGTACAAAAACAGCCACTTTGCCAATGTGATATAATATTACCCTTAAATTTATAAATTGTCATATTTACAACTAAAAGTTAAATGTTAACTTGTATAAAATAAACTAGCCTGTCAAAATATCCAAATAAGCTTAAAATAAATTTGAAATTTGCATAAAAAAAATGTTTGGACTGTGTGAATTTTCATTTTACTAAAGTGTAATTGAAAAGTTTCACGCTGCATAGTTCGAACCGAATGAAATACGGCCTTATCGATATTATGGTTTAATATCCGAAATTTTATTCATTACATCGATATTTAAATCTATATTCTATAAAATTTAAATGTTTCATAATAAAATAATAGCATAATCTCTTATGACTTTATACAAAAAGAGGATCGATTTACATGAATGTTTTATTTACAGATATGTCCTTATTTACATATTTCCAATAAATCATGGCGCAGTGGCTGTAAACGAGACGGAGATGCGTTCTATTCCCATTCGAAGAAATTAATTATTTTCATTTTTTCGCTCTAGCAAAAAGACAAAGTAAAGCGTTGAGTTCTGCTCAATATACAATGTCTCGAAAATTAGGTAACAATGCAAAATCACGCAACGCCGGGCTTTGTCTCACCAGAACTAAGAAATGTAAATATTAAATATTTCATTTCCTCGAATGGGAAATGAACCGACAACCATTCACATACATTTGTACCCTGCGCCTGGCCCCGTATAATTCTACATAAGCAGATCTAATTTCATAAGTGAAGTGAAGTGTTTCAGGTCAGAACTCTTTTAACCCCCACGTGACAAGAATATAACCCGTAACTATATCAAGTAAATAATTTCATGAGCAGTAAGGGATTTTTCTGATTCCTAAAAAGCATACGTGGTGTTAGGGGTTCCAGCCCCCAGTAAGAATTTGGGACGTCGCGTCGTCGCGGAAACTGGAAAATCGGTACAACGTGCCTCGAATAAACGACAGAGAACTTGTTCGGAGGAAAAAAAACACTGTGAAAATTTTTGCTGTCTGACCCGAATGCCTACCTGAATTTTGATGGCCATTGATGAAGGATGGCTGTGTGCGGTCTTATTTCGAATTCTGTGGGTGGAAACGTGTTCATCTCGTGTGTTTTGCGTGTGGAATCTTGTTTGGGAGGCTTATTGGCTAACGTTTGCTATCAGCTATTTTATCTCACTGTATAGTGGGTAGATTATGACTCAATTGCATTAGAAAATATGTTTTATGTGTAATTAAAAAGGGAAATGAATAATCATGTTAAATTAATAAAAAAATTTTGCTAAAATAATTCGACTTTCGTGTTTTGAACAAAAGAACAAAGAGATACAAGCAAGCTAACGAATTACAACACGAAACAATACGATATAAACATTTCGTATTTGTAACAATAAAACTATAATATTCGAAACTACATTGCAACGGTCCTTATTAATATATTAGATATCTTTAGATCAACAAATTTATACATACATACATATTCTTACTGACTATATATATGCAGATATATACAAAAAAAAAAATAACATTAAATACTTTTTTCAGTTGTGATTTAAAGGATATTAAGGAAAGGCGTCTCTATTTCAATTACTTTTTATTAAAATTTATTTAAATTATGAAATATAAATAAATTAAACATTCATCGTAATTCCTACAGTAATGCCTTTTATTGTCTTTTGAAAGATTAAGACTGTAAGTTCACAGATTATATGAATAAATATGTACTAACAGCGTTTGTATTTTTTTAAGCTTCACGCTGTATCCCGCTGCTTAAATCAAGCTTGGCAGATGGAACCTAGTGTTAAGACACTCAATACCTTACTTTCGGCCGAATTTTCGAGGTATTGGGTGTTGAATGACGGAATTTAACGCCGCTCATTGCCTTGGCCGGCGTGGCGTAGTAGTACGATTGACTGTAAACGCGACGGTTGTGGATTTGATTCCCACTCGTTGAAATGAATTATTATTTAGTAAAAAGACAGAGTATATATTATCATAGTTAAACGATTGCTTATTTCATTTTCTAGCCTTGTAAACAGAAATTTAATTTCTTGAATCGTTGTGGGTCACTTAAGTAATACCAGTATGTAATATATATCAAATAGACACTCATATAGAAAACCACACTATTTCACAAGGGTTAACCAACTGCAAAATGTGTATAATATGGAGTTTAAAGTAATTAAATCTTGATATAATGTAACATAATATAATATAAGGCCACGTTCGCACGTGAATTATGAAAATTTTCCAATTAACATCCGTCGCTCATTAACTTCAAAGGATTTTGCCGTCTAATTTCACCGCCTTTACGGCCGCCTTTCTCTCATATTAATGCGTTTTTACTGTTACTAAAAACACCTTATGCCACGTTTCATACATTAGTCAAATTATAATTTTCACACCTTTTAAAGTGCGCTGCTGGAGAAGCGATTTTGTACGTACTTTTTTGGTATCTGTGGCCTCTTTAAAATATTTGTTTTTACCTTTTCAGTCTCGTTAAGAGAGAGAGAGAGAGGAAATGATAGTGTTAAATACATATTTCATATTTACTTAAATTTATATTTCCATTTCTTCGCTCTGGTGTCGAGGCAAAGCGCGGCGTTGAGTTCTGCCACTCAACACGCAATGCCTCCAGAATTCTGCAGAAAGTGGGGCATGGAATGTCTTAGCACTAGGTTCCCTCTGCCTACCCTGCTGTGTGCGGGATACAACGAGAAGCTGATTAAAAAAAATAAACATATTTAATTTTTTCGAATGAGAATGGAACCCACAACTTGACGTGTTTACAGTCCGACGCTTGCGCCACTGCGCCACAGTGTACCTCAATATAGCATTTTTTCCGTCGTAATCTATTTAAAGATATGGAATAGATAAATTAAGATATCAAAACACAAGCGAAACCACGAATAAAAACTAGTATACATACACATAAATCGGAAAAAAATATTTTCTTCTTAAACACAATCATACATAAATCGGTAACAACTCAACGTTTTTCAGGAACGAATTGACTGAAAATTTTACTTTCATTCGCTACTTGCTCCTTTACGGATGCGTGCTCTGAATAGTACGTCAATGGAACCTTTATGTGTGTAAGTCATTATGGCGGAAAGGAAGGCGGTCGTTTTTTTTTCTATTATTATATGTAACGAGTTGTATTTTATGTTTTCGATTTTGTTGAGGCCAGTCGTGGCGAAGGGACACAGGTTGTAGGTTTGATTCCCGCGGAAATTAAATATGGATTTTTTTTATTTCCTCGTTCGATAGACAGCTGTCGTAAAAAATTGACGGATCGAGTGAAAGTGAGTGTTTTAGCACTAAAAGAGAAGAGAGAATCTTCTACTTTGCTAAGCAGGACAAATCATAAAGCTATAGGCTAGCAAAAATAGCTAATATTGTAATTTTTTTTATTTTTATTTTATTTTAAATTTATTATTAGCTATTCACAAATATTGATAGTATGATAAAGACAATGCAAGAATTTTTTTTTAGCTTCACTAAACTACTTAAGCTACTCTGTTTCCATTAAGACACTTCCATTCCTCTTTTTCCGTAGAATTTTTTGTGGCATTGTATATTGAGTGGCGGAATTCAAAGCCGCACTTTGCTCACAAGAAAATATTGTTAAATTACAAATTCTCATTTTAGTCACAAAAGTCAATGCGTCATAAATTGGTTACCGTTTGAATCGAACGTAACCTCGAATGTAACGGTCTGAAACGATAAAGGCGTCAATGAAAATAGGCCATTCCGGCGCAGTAAAACTGCGTCTAGCTATAAATGCGATGGTTGTGTGTTTGATTCCTCGTTTAGGGTAATTTTTATCTTTGATAAGATAAAACGTGGCTTGAGTTTCGCTATTGAATATGCAATGTAATTGAAATCGGGCAAACATTGGAACAACCATTTTCAGTATAATACTAAATTTAAATTAGCGCAGGCATTCGTGGCGCAGAGGCACGAAGTGTGACTGTAAAATCGACTGGTTGTGGGTTCGATCCACGCTCGAGAAAATGAAATATTTATTTATATTTTCATTTCTTCGCTCTGGTGTCCGGGCAAAGCGCGGCGTTGAGATCCGCCACTCAACACGCAATGCCTCCAAAACTTGGCGGAAACACTAGGTTCCCTCTGCCTACCCTGCGGTGTGTGGGATACAGCGTGAAGCTGAAAAAAAAAACTTAAAACTTGGATCATTTTAAAGTATTACCTATGTACATATATCGTTATTCGAATAACTCAAAATAAAGCAAAACGGGATAAATAAATAAAATCCATGCTTTTACTAAATGTACCATACCTAATTGAATTTGTATTGAAGTATACAAATTGGTCCAATACTTAAAAAAAAAATTAGTGTCACGCTGTATTCCGCTCACAACGGGTGAGCAGAGGGAACCTAGCATTAAGACAAATCCGTTGTCCATTTTCCGCCCAATTCTGGAGGAATTATGTGTTAAGTGGCGGGACTCAACGCCGCGAGATCAGAATAAAGAAATGTAACATAAATTTTTATATATATTTAATTTCCTCAATTCAGAATTGAACCCACAACCAGTCGCGTTTTCACTCACACTTCTGCCCCTCCACGAAACTCTAATACTTGCTTAACTTATACGTACTTACGATGCAAAGCGATGTTACTGGAAACAGTTTCAAATAATATGGTAATTGACTTAATTACTATGAAGCAACTCGGTACTCAGATATTATTGTAACTATTAACATCTTTAATTATTATAAGCATTAAGAAGTTTAAGAGATAAAATGTTACTTACATAGAACCTCTGAACCAGAACTGAATCAGAACAAGAACATTTCACTTTTTTAGGAAATAATAAAATAAATAAAATAAAGATAAATCAGCTTCACGCTTTATCTCGCACACAGCAGAGTGAGGGAACTTAGTGTTAAGACACTCCGTTCCCCACTTTCCGCCGAATTTTGGAGGCATTGCGTGTTGAGTGGCCGAACTCAACGCCGCGCTTTGTCTTGACACCAGAGCGAAGAAACGGAAATATAAATTTTAATAATAATTATATTCGAATCCACAACCAGCCGCTTTTACAGTCACACTTTGTGTGATTATTATGATTCCAGTCGTGGTGCAGGGGTACAAGCGTGCAACTGTGAGGGCGAAAAAATGTGGGCTTCGATTCTGACTTGAGGAAATTAAACACTTAACATTTTTATTTCTTCGCTCTGGTAACGTGGGGAAGAGCGGCTTTGAGTCCCGCCACTCAACAAACCATGATTCCAGAATTCGGGGAAAAATGGGAATTAGTGCGGTCCTAATATTAGTTTTCCATGTTCCCTTTTCCAATATTGCTACGTACGGTATACAGCATGAAAAATAAAATGTATAATTCTTATAATAATAAAATAAAATTGTTATTTAAAATGTGAAAAAAAAATATCTAAATACTAGTATTTTGTTGCCACATTCAGTAATTTCGACTCTGAGCTTCGACATTCGACTCGCGTCTAACGCCAAGCTTAGAAAGACTTTTTACAAATAATTTAGGTAATTGCGAAGAGAAAAGTTTATCCGACATTAGCTTCAGCATTTACTTGTACTGATTCTAGTTCCCAACTAATTCTTAGTAATGTATACTTATTATCTACATTGTACATATAATGTACGAACATATATACATATGTATACAGGGTGGAAGCGACTTCCTTTTTTTACGGGAGCAGCATAGGGTAAAATATTTTAAAACCATACCTAAAAAAATAATCAAAATTGCTAAACTGCTTCGACGTAGGATTATTTTTTTCAATTCACGATTTTTATCCATACTGTATTACGTGTGACGCAGTTATGAATAAATACCAAAATACTACAAAACGTTGCCGATGTGTCATTTTTCATTCTCAAAATACATATCAGAGCGAGAAAGGGATATCTATCGTTCTATTTTAAGCAACTACCTATTTTCTATAATAAACCGAAACAACGTTCAACTTCACCGCCAATACCTACGACTCGATTTCGTGAATGAGGCGTGTGTCGCTTTGATAGGTTAGTGTGTGTGTGCGTCATTCTTAACAAATGGTGTTTTATTTTACAACTATAACTTTTTTTTTATTATATAACACACAATACCTCCAGAATTCTACGGAAAATAGGGAACAAAGCGTCTTAACACAAGGTTCCCTCTGCCTCTGTTGTGTGCGGAATACATCGTGAAGCTAAAAAAATATATAAATTCAAGGTTAAGTAAGACATTTTGTCCGTACACACTCAATTTTCCCGCGAGCAGGTGTAAGAGATTCATTCATCATATTCACTTTGACACGCACATGTGTTGTTAGCGAATTGAACAGTTTCTCTTCAACGCGCTGACTGTATGGGACAGGGATTTCTGGCTGTATCAAGATTTTGGTTATAATTTATATGACACTTTTGTTAGTAATATGAGGTTTTTTTTGTTATGATTTATTATTTTTTTATTATGTCATTTTAAATGGTTTTTTCTTTATTATAATAATAGTACGAGGTCGGTCATGACTCAGGACACAAGCGGACGATTGTTAACGCAACAGGTTGTGTGGTCGATTTCCATTTGAAATTTCCAATGAATTTCCAAGAAATGAAATATGAAATATTTGCATTTCCTCGCTTTGGTAAGGAGGCAAAGCATAGCGTTAAGTTCCGTCACTGAAAACATAATGTCTCCAGAATTCGCCAGAAAGTAGGAAATGGAAGATGCCTTAAAAAATCGAAGTATCACAAACGGAGTAACACTGTTCCTAGGTGCGGGATACGGCGTGAATACGGCTTAATATAATAAATTTCAATTTTAAAAACAGAATTGTATTAAAAAATAATTTCAATATTAACCTAAAAACACTAAAAAAGAACCTAAAACAATGACCTAAAATATTTATTTGCTTATCTGTGCATTTGTGCACATCGGTGATACACGATTTAAATGCAGTTTCACCTATTGTAGTGTAGAAAGCTTCCCTTAACGTTTTATTTAAATCGATTCATAAATAAAAATATATATTCCAATGAAAAGTATTGCATGCGACAGTATTGCTGCAAAATAAGTGTTTTATTGAAATGGCTAAAACTTTAGTTTCCAATATTTAAATATTATCTTTAAAATGATAAAGTTATATCACGAAAGTAATTCAGACGATAAAATACATTTTTGTAGGATACGTGGGTAGGAAACTACGAGCGAGTCCCTAGTATTTAAATCTAACTTTCAACTAAATATAACCAGTACTACGCAAAAGCCGTCGTGGTGCAGTGGCGTGAACTTGTGACTGTACACGGAACAGTTGTGAGTTCGATTCATACTCGGGGGAATTAATTATTAAATTAAATCAAAAATCAGCTTTTTCAATCAGCAAATTTGCTTCGACACCAGAGCGAAGAAATGGAAATATAAATTTAACTAAATATTTCATCTCCTCGAGTGGGGGCGAACCCACCGACTGGTAAGTCGGTTTTACAGTCACACTTTGTGCTCCTGCGCCACGACCGGCCTCAAGAATTAATTATTATATATCAATATTTTCTTTTGTGTTATCAAAAAATCGGTGGAAAGCGAGGAAGGGAGTGACTTAACACTAGATTCCCTCTGCTTACCCTGCTATATGCGGAATTCTGCTTGAAGATGAAAAAAAAATTTGATAAAACTTATAAGAAATCCGTAGAGCTAAGCAAAACAGGGATTTTAATTTTCATTGTACGTTGTGTTGGTAAGATACCAACATCGCCTTCTGCATGCTTAAAACATTATATTAACATCTAACTTGCATAACAAAATGTATGTTAATTTTCTTTGTTACACGGTATACGCGATAATACATAAATTGAAGTTAAAAGTAGTTTTTGCAGATTTTAAAAGTAAACGAATGTTCGTTTCGTTGCCAAGTTGGTAATTCTTTGGAATTTGTCATAAATTAGTAAAAAAAACTGTCATGTGCCTCAGATTCCAGTAGTGGTACAGGGGTCCAGCGTGCGACTGTAAATGCGACAGGTAGTCGTTTCGATTACCACTCGAGAGAATGAGATATTTAATACTTTCAATTCTTTCTGGTTCTGTTAACCAGCATTCTTCCACTCAAAATGCAATGCCAACGGGATTGAAATATCTAAATGGGAACGGAGTGTTGTAGCACTAGGTTCCCAGGTTCCCTCTCTCTAAGCTACATGCGTGGGATACAGTGCGGAGTAGGCAGATGAAATCTAGTATTAAGTTCTTATTTAAAAAAAGTTCGATTTTTTTGCTAACTACATAAATAAGTTGTAACAAGCGTATAAAAATTTCGACGTAGCTTGATGAGAACGTATGGCTTAGTGGTCAGAGCGCCTGGTCGGTTTCCAGGAGGCGCGAGTTCGAGTCCCGCTTTCAAATTTTTATACGTTTTCTAAATAAGTATTTTTCTTTCCTAAGTGTGGATTAATACTTAAAAAAATTAAATATATCTAATATTAAGACCACTAAGTCACTCCGTTGTCCCTTTCCGCCGAATTTTCGTAATAATAATATCATTACTTAAAATACAATAGTTTAAAGCTTAACAAAACATTTTCAATTTAAAGTAAAAACATAAATAAGTAAATCGTTAACAATTTTACTCGAACAGTACTTTAAACAACTTTGTTACACTATTAGTCAACGTCGGAGCGGACACTGCGATTCTTTAATTTTACTTTCTCGAACTCTATTTTAAATGATCATATTATTTGTTTTGGTAACAAGATGTTACTACCTTTTTATAGGCCGTCGTTGCGTAGGGGGTGTGACTGTTACGGGAGAGTTGTAGGTTTGATCCCTACTTGGGGGAATGCATTATTGTTTATTAATATTTTTATTACCTTTGGTATCAAGGTTGAGTTCCGCCACTCAACACGCCATGCCTCGAAAGATTTGGCGTAAAGTGTGGAAAGGAGAGTCTTAGCACTAGGTTCCCTATGCCTATCCTGCTATATGCGGGATACAGCTTGAAGCTGATGATTTTTAGAGTTTTTACCTGCGCTTCGTTTACGCTTTACCTTCAAACACTGTCTTTGAATATTAAAAAATAGTCAGTTAAGCAAAAATCTCAAAAAAGAAGGTCTAAATAACAATTTTTTTCATTTTTTTTAAGTGTGACCTTTACAATGCTCTGAAAAATATGGTGTACAAAATTTTATAAAAATATGGCTGAATAGTTTATGAGTGACAGTGTAACAAACAAAGAAAATCACTTTTACATTTATAACAGACACCACGGATTCTACTTTAGTTTATACATTCAATTGTACATTTATTGAGATAGCAGCATTTTATAAAAAAAATACTAACATTTCGCTCCCCCTGTAATGTCTAATAAGTCACGTATTAACGCCGTGATAATCTCAAATAGACATCAAACTCACAACCAGTGCTTATAATCAGATTTCATCATCAATTTACGCAACACAGAACTTACTTTCCAAACGAAGCCTGACTAAATCATTATATATATACATATATATATAACTAACAAGCCACAGCTTATGAAGTCATAGAAACTTATCACATGTGTCCAGAACCAGCCCCCACTAAAGGGGTGTGAAATAAATCTCTTTCTGCGGACTCAACCCGTCGGTTGACAGAATCGGCGACGCGCACTCTCAATTTTATGTAATATTTTACATTAAATGTTCTTATTTGTGCTGTACTATTTATATTCAGTAAATTTGCAATTTTTTTATAGACTGGGAGAATAAAAATAATAATATATTTAGGTCTACCTTTTTTGTATTAAATAGTAGGTAGATGAAACCTGATGTTTAGATACCTTTCTCCGCCCTATTTTCAAGACATTACATGTGGTGTGGCAGAATACAACACCGTACGTAGTCTAAATATTTATTGATTCTTGGTTTATTATTTGTTATTGATATAACAGTTTAGTCAGATAGACGATAGTTGTTCGTTCGCTATAAAAATGAAAATATACTATTCAAATTTATTCTACACAAAGGTGCGAAAGGATCTTAACGGAAACGGAAGTGTCTTAACATTAGGTTCCCAGGTTCACTTTGCCTACCCTCCTATGTGAAAGATACAGCGTAAAGATAAAAAAACTTTTTTTATTTCTTGAGTTTTCAAAAGCACTTATTTCTATTTTATTCTAATACATAACACAACTTTCTTTCCATCTTTCTAACTACTTTATAATATTTTATAAATATAATGTGTATACTTATTTGATCTTCAACAGAAAACGAGCAGCGTTTCTTGAATTGGCCGAGATTCTCTTTATTTGTAGAAAATGGCGCTACGACAGGATTGCCTGATATTTTGCTATCAACTAGTTTTGTACAAATATCACTATATTTCCTGAAAATTCGTGTAAGCTATTATTTTACGTGGATGTCCAGATTTTAAAAATGAAAAAGAATGGAAAATAAAATAATAATTTCTAAATTTTAATTGTGATTTAAAGTTGTAAAAAGGTCTGAAAGTTGTTAAAATATAGTTAATACATTGTTAATAGTAATATTAATGAATATTATGTGCATAGTATAGTGTAGCGTCTGATTCTATTATTATTAACGTATTCAATCTTAGGGATATGTTTTTTTAATTATTTTTATTTTCCTGCTCTATAAAGACCTATCGTGACGTTGAGTTACGCCATTCAACATTTAGGGTCTGAAATTCAGTCTATGTAGTAGGTCTTTGCCTACCCTGATATAAAACGCGTGAAGGATTTTTTTCTTTAAGCTTTCTTATTAAAAGTATTGATGTTATTATTATATTTATATATATTTGTATTTAATATTGTTTATCTATTTATTTATACTGGAATAATTGTGTATAAACAGTAGTGATAAATATAAAAGAAATCTTATGAAGCTTCTTCGTAGCTACGTAGCACCGCTACGTTGCTACGAATGTGTCAAGCGTTAATTTTTAAAACATATCAGCTTCACGCTGTATCCCGCACACAGCAGGGTAGGCAGAGGGAACCTATTGTAAGACACTCCGTTCTCTACTTTCTGCTGAATTCTGGAGGCATTGGGTGTTGAGTGGCAGAACTCAACGCCGCGGTTTTGCGTCGACACCAGAGCGAAGAAATGCAAATATAAATTTAAATAAATATTTCATCTCCTCGAGTGGGGATCGAACCCACAACCAGTTGGTTTTACAGTCACACTTTGTGCCTCTGCGCAACGACTCACCAGATTGTATAATTTTTAAATATTCCTAGAAAACGTTGCTTATTATAATAGTATTATTACTAAAGTGCAGCCCAGAGTTAGCCAAGAAACAAAGTTGAACTAAATTGGTAAATAATGCCTTTAGTTCGTTTGTAGCTAAAAATTATTCAAATTAAAACTTTTCAATCTTTATAGCAGTTTATGTATTTATGACACAAAATAGCTTGTTTCGTGCAAATTCTTTTTAGAATGTAAACGAGAATAGGTACTCGTATAAAGATTTGGCATTTTGTTATTATTATTATTTATTATTACTTCATATAAAACTTTGAGGCGGTCGTCATGTAAACGCGACGGTTGTGGGTTCGATTTCCATTCGAGGAAATGAAATATTGAATATTTTCATTTTTCTCTGGTAAGGAAGCACATATAAGATAATATAGATCTTGCTCGATAACCATAATTTTGAAAATTTTCCAGGCTTTTAAGGAACGGTTTCAACAAAATAAATATGCATTTTTTTTGTACCTTTACAGTAAGACAGTATATGAGAATCACAACTCTCAACCCAAGGTTACTAACCTGCCGTTTCGAAGCTTATTACTAAACTTCGTCGTTTCGACTATGGTAGGTACATACAAAGGAGGTGTGTAAGTTTAATTAAATCCGTCCATTATGAATATATTCCTTTTTATTACATCAAAAGGAGTTATTTATATATTTTATTATATTAAAATATAAAAAATTCAATTATAAATAAAAATATAATTTTTTTGCACTTGTCATTCTTCGCTTTGCGGAGGGGAAAAAAATTACATCCTTCTCTTCTTTTTCTTTAGATTCACTCTGTACTTTGCTCATAGCGGTAACCAAAACATGGAAACTTAGTGTCAAGAGGCTCCGTTTTCATTAAGATACTATTAGATAGATAGATAGATTCCTTTCTCCACTTTCCGCCGAATTCTGAAGGCATTGCGTGTTGATTGGCGGAACTCAACGCCATGCTTGGCCTCGTTACCAGAGCGAGGAAGTGAAAATATTAAATATTTTATTACCTCGAGTGGGAATAGAACCTACTAATATATCTACTAGTCTGTCGCGTTTACAGACACATACATATTATGCCTTGCATCACGATTAGCCTCTGGGTTCTTTTCCTTTGTTAAGTAATGATATCAACCCCATTTTTGTTGATTTCACTTGTAGATGACCTTCACGCTGTATCCCTCACAGCAGGGTAGGCAGAGGGAACCTAGTGATAAGACACTCCGTTCCCCACTTTCCGCCGAGTTCTGGAAGTGTTGCGTGTTGAGTGGCGGAACTCTGCGCCTCGACACCAGAGCGAAGAAACGAAAATATAAATGTAAATAAATATTTAATTTCCTCAAGTACCCACTCGAGGAAATTAATCGAATCCACAACACACAACCAGTCGATTTTACAGTCACACTTTGTGGCCCTGCTCTACGACGGGTCTCTAAAGGTGACTAAACATATTTAATTTAAGAATTAAATACAGCATAATTTTATAATAGTATAGTATTTAATTTTTAAAGTAAATTCCCAAAATATTTCTCCTAAGCTCCCTCAATTATTTAACCAAAATCATAAAGATTAATACTATAAAACGGTGACCTATTTCAGGGTTCCTTTCGGAACCCCTCTTTCGAACCATTGCCTCCCTCAGCATCATCGCTTTACAAATCAAGGTACTATTAGCGATACTGCTCAATAAAATTCACTCTTCCATACAAATTGAAGGTATTCCCAATTTAATTACAAAATACGTAGATGTTAAAATTACGGGCATCGTTGAGTCTTCGTGAATTAATATTTAGATAATTATATATTTCTGTTATTTTAATGAAGTATTTCATTAAATGTGGTATTATAAATTATATTTTATATAATATATGTATGTAAATTATATTTTATATAATATATGTATAGAAATTTTCACAAACATCCTGTATGGAAAATTTCTGACTGTTGACTTGATTGTCGTTCGTTGGTTTAAGGTTCGATTTCTACTTGGGATAATGAATTATAATTTGAAAAAACATGATCATTTCTATTTATGACTCATTTTATATGTGTACGTATGTATATTTTATGTATATTCGTTTGTTTATATTTATTATTATACTTAAAATCAGTTTTTCGAATAAGAGTAGACCCAATCCACATATAAAACTCTGCCGTTGCTGAGTGACTGATAGACAAAGCACAACCGGAAGTACGCGACGTGGAACGCCGAAAACTTCATAGGGAGGAAAGGCGGGATTTACCAAAATATCTACGGAAACGGGAAAGACCAGGATCCAGATCAAAAATTGTATTGAAATATGAAATGAAATAAAATGATACGGAGTGACGGTGTAACTACTAACACACAGACATGACAAGGTAAAAAGCGGAAGTCTGAATATTACCAAGTTTTAGAATTAACTTATACTATTAAATATTGTCATATTAATAAGAAGTAACATCATATCAAATCTTCACTTTATCAGAATTTGAATAATTTTATCAGGCCATCGTTAGTTTACGCGGCTTAGTGACGCCAGCGCCTATCTATAAACACAAAGATTATGGATTTGATTCCCATCCAGGGCCGAATAACTTCCATTTTACCCTCCCTTCCTAGATGGTTTTCTACCTAAAAACGTGAAGATATTTTTTAAATGATATTATATTTAAGTTAAATTCCGTCCTTTATACTAAACTAAGAAATCTCAAAATTATTGTACAAAAACTTGAACGTCTTGCATTTAATTAATCAGAAATGTTTTATTACAAACTCCATCTCAACTTCGGCCGCTCGGGAGTAATCACAATACCTTAAATCTGTCTACAAGTTTTAATTCTGCCTTCACTTTCAGTTATAATGTCGACACCCAATAAAAAGTAACTGTTCGCAATTAAAGTTTTAAAGTGCGCCGTTTAAAGTAAGACCAATCTTATCTCAGGGATTTGATTAAAGTTAATTAATTTTAATTGATATATTTTTTTTGCCGCATCTAGTGGATAGTAGGGAACCTGGGAATCTAGTGTTAAGACACTTGTTTCCCATTAAGTTACGTTTCGCTGAATTCTGGAGGCGTTGTGTGGAACTTAACAACGCGCTTAGCCTCGTTAGCAAAGCGAAGAAATAAAAATATTCATAAATATAATTTCCTCGAGTAAGAATCGAACACACAAGTCTTTATTTATCCTTGTAAACAAAGAAAACAAAAGCCATTACACTTTAGTATTATAATATATATGTTTTCTTTTAATCTATACTTTTAACACTAAATAAAAAAAAACACAGCTATCTCCATAATTAATTTAAATTTATATATATATATATAGACAGATGTTTCATACTTAAAAAAATTCAATGAAATACACAAATCTATTTCTTTGATGCTCTGCGACGCTGTATGAATATATTAGATGGATCTTTTTTAATACTGCTTAAAAGGCGGGTTGCTTGTGCACTCATTCACCATATCACTAAAAAACTGTAATTTCAAAAAATAAACCTTATTCACATACAAATAAGAATATTTAAAATGAAAATATACCGTGGCAATGAAGTTCTTACAAGAATTTTCTCGGAGGAACATTTTGTTTGTAGTTTTATCTTAAGAATGAGCGTATATTCAATGCAAGATGCGTCTTACCATAGGCATTAAAT
This sequence comes from Heliconius hermathena, assembly GCA_013403705.1. Taxonomy (NCBI): domain Eukaryota; kingdom Metazoa; phylum Arthropoda; class Insecta; order Lepidoptera; family Nymphalidae; genus Heliconius; species Heliconius hermathena. Next base: position 5,199 of record JAAIXJ010001813.1, on the reverse strand, counting down.
GATGCGATTTGCGTCTTACCATAGGCATTAAATGTCAAAGAATTCAAAAATGGCAGCTTTCAGTGACCTTTTTGAAGTTTTATTTAATTTATAAAAGAGAGGAAGCTTTAGATATATAGTATTAAAGTGTATTACAATTTTATTCTGTATTTCTGTTTTATTTTATTCTGTAGTTAGGAAGATTGATGTAATATCATTTAGGAACTTTTTGGGAGATTTGTAAGATTTTGTAGTCGGTGGAACCGAGGAAATTAAAATATTAAATTTATCATTTTCTCGTACCAGGAATCGAACCCTCAATCTTGTCAGGTTTAATGTCAGGTTAACAGGCGCTCGCTTGCGCCATTGCGCCACGGCTGACCTTTGCTGTATATTATAAAATATGATAAATATAAAATTTGATTGAAAAGAGGAAAATGCAGTGTCTCACCACTAATCTCTCTCGCTACCCTAAAAAAAATATTCAATATATAATTTAGAACCTCAAAAAAACACATATTTATAATTTACTATACAGGAATGGAATAGGCAGCGCTCCTTTTGCGGAAACAGCATACAAGGTAAAATATTTCAAACCCACACCTAAGGAATTAATTAAATAACTCAACAGTTTAGACGTAGGATTTTTTTTTCATTTCACGATGTCTATCCATACCTGTATTTCGTGTGACGCAGTTACGCATAGATTACCAATAACATAAACACATACTACTACAAAAATACTACTAAAGGTTAAACAACTTTGAACTTTGCCGCCAATACCTGGATTTCGGAATGAGGCGTATGCGGCGGTTTCCCTTTGATAGGTTTATGTGTGCGTGCGTCGTTCTTGACAAATGGCGTTTTATTTTAAAACGACAATTTTATTATTTATTTTGTTAGAAAAAAACACTTTTTCATTTTTGGAGGAAAAAAAATAATTGCATTAGGCTTTTAAGGAATAGTCAAAACTATGGTTTCATTTAAAGTGGTGCTGACACTTCCATTCTGTATAACATATCATAGATATAGCCCGCATACGAGTATAGTGACATACTCTGAAACCACTATAGACTATTGTACTCACTAACAATAGAACCATATCGCACTAAGATAAACATTTCTCTTATGAGGTTGACGTGGGCTAATGTCAAAGTGATTATGATAAGCCGTATCCGATAAAACTTTATACTATAATAGTTAAATTATTAATTATAATTTGTTAGTTACCTGTTAAGTGTAGAGGTTAATTTCTTGAGATCGAGGTGGTGCAGCGTGACTGTAAATACGATGGTTGTAGGTTTGATTTCGACGTGGAGAATTTGTTATTTCATTTTCTCTCTCTGTGATAATAAGATAAAGAGCGATATTGAGTTCCGCCACTCACATTTGACACGTTCCATTTGCCTATCTACCTACGTGTAGTAAAAAAAGGTAATTTTTATCACTTACGTATTCCGTACATAGCAGGGTCGACAGAAGGAACCTGGGAACCCAGCATTAAAACATTTCATTCCCATTAAGACGCTTTCTCCACTTTTCACCTAATTCTGTAAGCATTGCGTGTCGAGTAGTGGCACTCACAGGTGTGTCTTGCCTGTACATCATTTGTTTCATTTCCCAAGTCGTTCCTAGTGAGAATCGAACCTACGACCATTTCGTGTTTACAGTCAAACGCTTGTACCGCTGCGCTACAATAGCCTCACTTTAATACATTCGTTTTGTATATATACATATATGTGTATGTATGTATGTTTACAACTTAACTCCTAAGTCTCACGTGTCACTATGAATTGTTCAAGTTTTCACGCTGAAGTTAAGAATTAAAGTGCTGTAATTATATGGGGAGTTCGCATTTCTTGGCCGTAGTTTACTCCTTGTGCTTACTTGCTTAATTTGTTGCTGCGACTGCATGCAGGAATAAATGAAAGCTACTGGGTTAAGAACTTTGTGAGTTTAGATTGCAGGGTAGGTAGAGGGAACCTAGTGTTAAGACACTCCGTTCCCTATTTCTCGTCCAATTTTCGTGGTATTGGATATTGAGTAACAGAGCTAAACGCCGCGCGTTGTCTGGTTACCAGAGCGAGGAATTGAAAATAATTCATGCTCCGAGTAGGAATTGAACCCATAAGTGCGACGGTACAATCAAACACTGCGCCTTTGTCCCACGTCGACGGCTGTATGTAAAATGTTAAAATAGTTATTAAAAATGAGGCCGGTCGTGGCGCAGCGGCACGAGGTGTGACTGCAAAATCGACTGGTTGTGGGTTCGATCCCCACTCGAGGAGATGAAATATTTACTTAAATTTATATTTCCATTTCTTCGCTCTGGTGTCGAGGTTAAGCGCGGCGTTGAGTTCTGCCACTCAACACGCAATGCCTCCAGAATTCGGCAGAAAGTGGGGAACGGAGTGTCTTTACACTAGGTTCCCTCTGCTTACCCTGCTGTGTGCGGGATACAGCGTGAAGCTGATTTTTTTTTTTAAACTAATATTCTCAAGTATTCCAATATACAGCTCAATTTTTTATATTTATTTGCATTGATATTCTCGTACATTCTTTAATCTACTTCAGTTTGTTACAGTCTATTTTATGTTACTATAGGAAGCCAGAAATAGGCTTATTTTTAAAACAGTTCAATTTCCACTTTTTTCTGTCAATTTTATGATATTTTTTAATAGCGATATATCTTTATATAAATACCTTTATGTGAGGCTATCGCGGCGTAGTGGAACAACATATTAAATTTGTTTTTTTTTCGTAGACATACCAGCATTGAACTCCCCCACTGAAAAGTGGGCAGAATGTGGGGAATAGCGTTTCTTAACACTAGGTACCCTTTGTCTACCCCGCTATGAAGGAAAAAGAGCGTATTTGTTTTTTCTTTTGTTTTATGACAATAAGAAGACGCCAGTTGTCAGAAGTGTGTAACTATAAGCAAAACTGACAGTGAATTCGATCTCCACTCGAGTGAATTAAATATTTAATATTTTCATTTCTTCGCCCTGGTGTCAAGGCAAAGCGCGGCGTTGAGTTCTGCCACTCAACACGCAATGCCTCTAGGATTGGGCGCAAAATGGGAAACGGACTGACTTAACACTAGGTTCCCCCTGTCCATCTTGCTATGCCATTCTTTGTACTTACATAAATCAATAATTATTTTCATCTTATCATATTTTCATCTCATTACATTGTTATCTATAATTATATTGTAATTTTCATTAATATATAATCTAGAACTTTTCCGAAACAAAATTCCAAATTGCAATACAAAAGGCGAGTTATTTTAACGTAATTTAGACAAATGTCAGCCATTTCTTGTCATTTGGGAGAAATTTCTTAAAGGTTGTCCCAAAGTAGCGTAAGATAAGGGACCCAACTCTATGAACGCTAATTTGAATTAAATTCATAAGATTATGGGCTTTCGGTGAAGATTGCGTTAAAAATGTTTTTTATCTTTTCTATATAAATTGTATAAATAATTTAGTTTATAATAGTGATTTTGTTGTTTTTTTTTGTGTTAAAAAATAGGACTCCTTTTTAATAATATATTTAATATATTTTATGCAGTAAGAGGTAGTAAAATATAAATTTATTGTATTGTGCAGTCACGACCAGGCGTAGAGGCACAATGTGTAAACGCAAATGGTTGTGGGTTCGATCCCCACTCGAGGAAATTAAATATATATTTCAATTTCTTTCGCTCTGGTTTTGAGGTAAAGTGCCACACAACACGCAATGCCTCCAAAATTCGTCGGAAAGTGGGGAACGGAGTGTCTTAACACTAGGTTCCCTCTGCCTACCCTGCTTTATGTGGAATACAGCGTGAAGCTGATTTAATTTTTTATTTTATTTATTGTATTGTTGCCAATATATATAAAATATATAAATATACAATATATAAATATATAATATTTATGATGTTTGACATGTTTTTTATTGTTTATAAATAGATACTAAAGTAATAAAATACTATTTACTTTAGAAATATTGCGGTTAAATAATAAAGCAAATTGTGATCTGGTGGCGAATCTCATTGTCAATTTTTATTTATTGACATACTTGTTGATACTTGACATTTATAAAATATACATTTAGCTAAATATTTATTATACGTATATATTTTTGTAACTTTATGTTCTTTTTACCTATATAATATACTCTGTTAAATGTGCTGATGTCAGTGAATAATTTAATTTACTCATTCAGAAACAGCCTTAAATGTTAAATTATTGATTTGAAGGATTCATAATATTCTTTGTAAAATAACTGTAATAATTGCATATTAACTCCTGTACAGTTTTTAAATTAGTTACATATATTATATGAACGAACCAACCAAAAAATCTTTGTATTTACTTGATATTTCTTTCAAGATCGTTCTTTATCTCTGTGTTGAATTAATTACGACTTAAACTTAACTGTTATGATTTATGAAGGTAATCTCCACTAACAATTCAATTTTGTTTACTTTATTGTATAAAATATTATATAATAGTGCTTCAAAAATGTATATATTTTTATCAACAGTCATATAACCCAGACGTTTCGAATGTCATTCTTTAGCCAAGAAACCAGCGCGATTGCTATAAAATATTCGCAGGCAAGCTAATGCCTTGAGTTCATTCAAATGACGATAACTTTTTTTTTAATAAACCGATTTTGATGAACTAAACTTTAGTACTTAAGTTAAGTTAAAACAAAGCAATTCGTGAAATTTTCAAGTAAATCGGTTCGGTACTTTCAGAGAAAAATGCGGACAAAAATATATCGACAGACAAACAGACAGGGAGACAGACAAGAAATTCAAAAAAAATATTTTTGCTTTCTATTATTCTATTTAGGTGTCCCTCTATCCATTTCAGTCAAAATAACTAAATGTACAGACAAAATATTTTTACTGTCTTATTATATATAGAGATTAAATATATATGTTTTTAATTGAGGTCAGTCGTGGCGTAGGGGCACAAATCCCCACTCAAGGAAAAGAAAAACTTATTGAAACTGAAATATATATTGAAATGGATATACGGAAGTATACGGATATTTACTGAAACGGAAAGAGGGGAAAGGAGTGTCTTAACACTAGGTTCAGATACAGCGTGAAGCTGATTTGACTTTGAATTAATAAACAGACAGACATACAAACATTCTACTGAGTGGTTTTGTAGCTTCTGTCATCGATAAATACAGTAAAACCTAATCAATACATTTTTACTC